>JAYESA010000017.1:37447919-37460549 GCA_036927795.1 Iris macrosiphon | reverse complement strand
TATATACATATACATATACATATACATATACATATACATATATATATATACATATATATATATATATATACATAGATATATAGATATGTATATAGATACAATATAGTATACATATATAGATACATATATATGTATATAATATATATAGATATATATAGATACAATATTATATATATATATATACATGCTCTACTACTGCTGCGTGCTGCTGTTGCTGCGTGTAGCTATTGCTACTTCTACAACGACTGCAGCTACTGCTGCGTGCAGCTGCTGCTACTGCTGTTGTTGTGTGCAGCTGCTACTGCTGTTGCTGCGTGCAGCTACTACTGCTGCTGCTGCTGCATGCTGCTGCTATTACTGCTGCAGCGACTGCAGATGCTGATACTCCTTCTGTTTCTTTTCTTGCCACACACACACGCACACACACACACACACACACACACACACACACATATATATATATATATATATACTTATCCTAATTAGAGTTATAAAACAAAATTGAAGAAGAACAAGGGTTACCTTACTAATATAGGGTTGAGGGAGATGTGAGATGGTGAGTGAAGGAGGTGGGGGTGTTATTATATATGGAATAAGGGGTTAGAAGTTGTCAAAATATTTTTATAATGAATTTACCTTTGTACCCTTAACCAATTCAATTTGGATTTCTCTTCTTATGAAGAGCAATCCAAATTAAATTTATCTTCCTACTTTAATTAATTTAAATAAAGGTTACAAATCTACCCCCCTTAGAAAAATTTTGTCCTCGAAATTTAAAGTAAATCATACAGAAAGAAAGAAAAATTACCTCAAAATTTAAAGAGGTATGTGTATCGTTCACGCATCTCTTCCTCTCTCTCCCAAGTAGATTCACCTGGGGAGTGATGACTCCAAGCGACACGAACAAATAAAATCGTCCGGTTATATAACACATTTTCTCTGCGATCCAGTATCTCCACGGGCTGCTCTTGGTAGCTGAGGCTCGATCCCACTTCAATCTCTGAGTGATCTAATATGTGGTTAGGGTCAGCCACGTATCATCTCAGCTGGGATATATGAAACATGTTATGTAATCCCTCTAATATAGATGGCAAAGCTAGCCGGTAGGCTACGGATCGACCATTTCGGTAATACTGAAGGGCCCCGATAAACCTTGGACTGAGCTTCTCGCTTCTCCTGAAATGAATCATGCCATGTATTGGAAAAAATTACAAGAACACCAATTTGCCAACCCTTCAACTCTAATGGTCTCCGGCGACTATCGGACCAGTGCTTCTGTCTGTCCTGAACCACACAAAGTCTTTTTCTAATCTGCTTTACATTATCCGCAGCATCTACTACCATTTCTGGTCCCAACAATGCTCGCTCGCCTACGTCGTCCCAAGATAATGGGTACGACATCCTCGGCCGTACAAAGCCTCGAAAGGAGATATCTCGATGCTTGCCTGGTAACTATATTGTATGCAAATTCCACCAGATGAAGTTGATCCTTCCAAAATCCTCCAAAATATAGTATACAAGTGCGCAGCATATCCTCGAGAGTCTGAATAGTCCTCTCTGACTTCCTATCTGTCTGGGGGTGATATATAGTACTGAACTTGAGCTGAGTGCCCAAACTTGCCTGCAAACTCCTCCAGAAATGAGAAGTAAAACGACTATCCCGATCCGAAACTATGCTGACGGGAACCCCATGTATCCTGATGATTTGCCTCACATACATCTCTGCCAGCTTCTTCGTAGACAAACCCACCTTGAAAGGCAAAAAGTAGGTCGACTTGGTCAGCATGTCAACGATAACCCAAATTGCGTCCTTCCCTCCTGGAGATCGTGGGAGTCCGGACATAAAATCTATAGTAATGTGCTCTCATTTCCACTCTGGAATGGGTAATGGCTGAAGCAAACCTCCTGGTATCTGCCTCTCGGCTTTCACTTGCTGGCACAATAAGCATCTGGATACAAACTGTGCCACTTCCCTCTTCATGCCATACCACCACACACTCTCTCGCATATCCCGATATATTTTGTTGGCACCTGGATGTATGGAATACTGAGAGCAAATCGCTTCCTGTAATACCTCCTCATGTAGCTTCCCACTAGGCACACACAATCTAGCACAATCCCGCAAAGAACCATCCTCAGCAATGGTGAAATTATCCTCCAATCTTGCTCTCACCTGAGCTCTGATGCTCCTCAGAGATACATCTTCATACTGGGCTACCTTGATCTTGTTCATCAACTCTGAGTGTATTTGCAACCCCTACATCTGTATAGCAAAACTAAGAACTATCACCTCCATTCCCAAGCTCTCCAAGTCCTCCAACAAATACCGATCCTGTGTCAACAATATAGCTACCGGATACTTGCTCAAGGCATCAGCAACTATATTGGCTTTCCCAGGATGATACTGCAAAGATATGTCAAAATCCTTCATCAGTTCCAACCACCGGCGCTGCCTCATATTCAACTCCTTCTGAGTAAAAATGTACTTCAAGCTCTTGTGGTCTGTGAAGATCTCTACACGCTCTCCGTACAAATAGTGTTTCCACAACTTCAGGGCAAAGATGACTGCTGCCAACCCCAAATCATGGTAGGATAGTTCTTCTCATGAGGGACGTAATTGCCTGGATGCATAGGCAATCACTTTCCTATTCTGCTGAAGAACACAACCTAAACCTTTCCCCGATGCATCACTATAAATAGTGAAACCTCCAGACCTGATGCCAACGTTAAAATAGGAGCAGACGTCAACCTCTTTTTAATTCCTCAAAGCACACCTGGCACTCCTCTGTCCAAACAAACTCTACATCTTTCCGAGTGAGTTAGTCAAAGGCTTTGCAACTCGAGAGAAATCTTTCACGAACTTTCTGTAATATCCAACCAATCCTAAGAAGCTTCTAATTTCTGCAATAGAGCTTGGAGTGGCCCAAGATTCTACGACAGCAATCTACTTTGGATCAACTGATATTCCATCTCCAGTCACTACATGTCCAAGAAACTCCACTTTGTTTAAGAAAAATACACATTTAGAAAGTTTTCCATAGAGCTTCTCCTTCCTGAGAGTTTCAAACACTATCCTTAAATGGTTCTCGTATTCTTCTAGCGTATTTGAGTATATAAGGATATCATCTATAAACACTACCATGAACTTGTCCAGGTACTGATGGAATACCTTGTTCATCAAGTTCATAAAGGGCCGTCGGGGCATTAGTTAACCCGAACGACATCACCAAGAACTCGTACTGGCCATATCGAGTTCTGAATGCAGTCTTCGGAATATCTACTTTTTTTTACCTTCACCTGATGATATTCGAATCTTAAATCAATCTTTGAAAATATGTTCGCGCCACTCAACTGATTGAAGAGATCATCTATTCTCGGCAGCGGATATTTGTTCTTAATTATGAGATTGTTCAAGGCCCTGTAATCGATGCACATCCGCACTAATCCATCCTTTTTTGGCACAAAAAGTACCGGGGCTGCCCCAAGGTGACAAACTTGATCTGATGAATCCCTTGTCGTCTAATTCATCGATCTGTTTCTTTAGATCTGCCAGCTCATTGTTGTTGATCCGGTAGAGATGCTGCAATATTAGTTCTTCTTCCGGTATTAGATCAATAGAGAATTCAATATCTCTATCTAACGACAATCCTGGTAACTCCTCGGGAAACACATCTAAGAACTCAGCAATAATAGGATGCAGTAGTTCTTTCTCCTCTATTATAGCTTTGCAAAGAATTCTACGATCTGGCTTCTCTGTCTTTCTAGCAAACTCAAACTCCGGCTCTTCTGAAGGCCAAAATAGCACACGACCTCTGCGGCAGTCAATGCTAGCGAAATGCATACCCAACCAATCTATTCCAAAGATAATATCAAAACTTGGAAGTGGCATTATGGTCTTCAAATGTAACGTGATACCCCTTGCAAACATCATTGACTAGGATGATGCCTCCCCTAGTCGTGATCTTACAGTTTTTACTCAAGGGTTCCACTACTAAATTATGCTTAAGTACAAAAGACACAGATATGAAACTATGGGATGGACCAGAATCAAATAATTCTATGGTTGGAATAGAATCGAGAAGAATAGAACCTGCTATAACATCACCGGTGGGCTCAGTTTTCTCGACAGTTGTAGCAAAAGCTCTGCCCTACTAAGGAGCTCCCCTCTACTGGTGCTGGATAAATTGCTGTTGTTGTGTTGGAAGTGGAGGTCCCCTCTGCTGTTGTGCCACATATGGCTTAGCTAGTCCCTTTTAATTCGTTGTACCTCGAATATGACAGTTGCTCACATGATGTCCCGCAGATCCACAGTATAGACAGACTCCAAGTCTTTTTTCTGCATATTTTCCAGGAATGTCCCAGTTTTTTGCAAAAATAGCAAAAATGGGTCTGCTGGATCTGTTTTTGAGGATGCGGCTGAGCCAGAATTCTAGTTAGATAATAATGCTGCTGCTGATGCTGGAAATCCTCGGCTGAAAATGGGAACGTTTTGCTGGTCCCGTGCTGCTGCCACCTTCGAACGCATTTCGATCCTGCTTGGGTTTAAAGCCTATGTCCACCTCAATCCTCTGGACTTCTGCAACAATCCTAGCAAAAATTATGATACTAGAGGGGATAATGACTCGAATTTCCTGAGCCAAGCCTTGCCAAAATCTGTGAGTTCGGTCCTCCGGATCTTTCACCATATATTCTGCGAATCGGCTCAGCCTGTCAAATTCTGCAGCATTTTTATCTACTGAGAGACTACCTTGCTCCAAGTTCTGGAATTGTTTTTCTAGAACGCTCTTGGCTACTGCGGGAAAGAACTTCTGTTTGAAAATGTGTTTGAACTGGTCCCAAGTTAGGTCTGGATCAACAAGTCTGGGCTCATTTCTGAACCAAGTGCGAGCGATATCGTGAAGCTGCAAGCCTACAGCCTCTATCTTCAGATCTTCTGGTATCCAAGCAACCCACATAATTCACTCGATATCCTCGAGCCATTCATCCGTGTATAAGATCCCTTCAGTTCCCTTGAACTCCCGATGAGCCATCTTCTTGAAGTCCAAGATATTGCCCATTTTTTGTTGAACAGGCTGTTATTGCTAAGATGCAAACTTATCCATAGATGCCAAAGCCATATGATGAAAACTCTTAATGCTTTCTTGCATCATTTTTGTTTGTTCCCTCTAGGCCTAAGTCTGAGCCCTCTGCTTCTCCAGCATACATCTGAAGAGCTCATATAAATATTTTTCTTTAGTGGGCATGCCTCTAGTATTCGATTGTATACCTCCTTGGATGGAAGTGAATGAGGAGAAGGAAGATATTCAGAGATAACTGGAGCAGCTTCTGCAGTTGCTCCTGAACAACCAGGTGCTATGGTCTCCCATGTCTTCTGGAATATGTTATGGCTGTCATTCTGGAATATGATAAAATAATAAGGAGACATCATTAAGACACAAGATAAGATATTATTTGAGGACAGAAATTGGAGAAGATATCAAGTCATTCAGGGTGATCAAGATTAGTAAATTTAATCCAGAGTTAAAATTCCTAGTTGTGATTGAGTATTTTCTATTCCTAATATCCTATATCCTATTGCAGGCTCGTAATAGTACTCTAGTCATAAGTACTAGTACGACATCATACTTCTTACGAAGTCTGACCTGCATGGGCCACCATAAAAATGTGTCACGAACCACACCCTGATATTCGGGTACGAGTGAGTGGGTACGTCCAGCTTACGCTGCAGTGTCGATAGTAGAATGCTGTCTGGAACTAGAACTGTATAACCAACACCTCATAATATAAAAGTAACAATTATTATACTCAATCACAAAACTAAGGTAGGTGAAAACATGCTGAATATATATATATATATATATATATATATATATATATATATATATATATATAAAGGTTATAGTACAAAATTTTTGTATTTATAACTCATACAACTATAGTAAGCTTATAAACTATAATTATTGTCATAACTAGGTCTTCCGCTTGTGCCTTCCTCGATCCTTCAGGAGGTAAAATCAGGTTCGAAGCTATTTTTCCAAAATCCATAATAGATGGAACATAGGTCATTCTAAGTGCTACCTGAAATATAATCCAGTCAGGATTGAACGAGTACAATTCTAATAGCAGTTTCAATACCTGATAAGGGACTATAAAACAGTGATAGAAAAGTAGTATATGGTGGATAAACAAACTGACATCAAGGCATAGTAAGAAATGAACAGGGAAAATAAATAAACAGAGAATATGTCATGTATCAACAAGGAATTCTATAGTCACTAAGTATTTTGAAATACTAGTTTGATTATGTGATTGGCTTAGGATTCCATAATGGGAGCCGGTTAATCATATGAATTGTATGGTTAGCCTTTGCACAGAAATTATATTTGCACAGGATTAGGGGTATGATCACAAATAAACTAGCATTTTCTCGTCCCCGACTAGCATACAAGAATCACACGAATATCAGGTATTATACAAGATCAAAGTCTAAAAACACAAGATATGCTAGTCAATGTTTCTTTGTGTCAGGAATCAAGTACAACAATACTACATATGTTATAAAAATTATCAGTAAGAAAAACCATCAGAGACTGTACTCGCCTGGGGTCCAAAGCGGGTGAAACAAGTCAGAGTGTGACGGGGTCCAGATAACCTATATCATGAATAATTCACATTAATTGGTAAAAATATAATTAAGTAGATTTTAACCCACTATATTTTTAGGTTATTTATGCTATTTTTGGTTTATAGATGGGACAAATATTTATATAAAATCTTAAGTATAAAAATAATGTATATATAAGATATATTTATAGATACATATGTATAGATACATACATATATAGTAAATATATATATAGATACATATATATCTATATTATATATATTATATATTTTATATATATATATATATTATATATATTATATATTTTATATATATATATATATATATATATATATATATTTAAATATAGATACGTATAGATACATACATATATAGTAAATATATATATAGATACACATATATGTAGATACATAGGTACATATATAAATACATAGATACACATATATATAAGAAATATATAGATACGTATATAGATAAAATATAATATAATATTATATATATATATATATATATATATATATATATATATATATATATATATATATTATATATATATATATATATATATATATATATATATAATATATACACACACACACACACACACACACACACATATATATATAATATATAGATACGTATATATGTATATTATATATATAGATATAATATAATATAATATATATAGATATATATATATCATATATATATATATATATATATATATATATATATATATATATATATATATATATATTATATATATATATATGTATACTATATTGCATCTATATACAAATCTATCTATCTATATATATATATAATATATATAGATACGTATATATGTATACTATATAAGATATATAGATTTGTATATAGATGCAATATAGTATACACATATATATATATATATATATATATATATATATATATATATATATATATATATATATATATATATAGATAGATATGTATATAGATATAATATACATATATAGATACAGATATATAAGATACATATATAGATACATATACTTGTATATAATATATATGGATACAATATTTTATATATATATATAATATATAATATATATATATATATATATATATACATGCTCTACTGGTTCTACGTGTTGCTGCGCTGCTGCTGCGCTGCTGCTGCTGCTGCTGCTGCTGCTGCTGCTCTGCTCTGCTGCAGCTACTGCTACTGCTACTGCTGCTGTAGCGACTGCAGCTGCTGCTTCTGCACTGCTGCTGCTGCTGCTGCTGCTCCTGTAGTTCCTTTTCTTGCCACACACACACACACACACACACACACACACACACCAACCACACACACACACACACACACACATATATATATATATATAGCTTATCCTAGTTAGAGTTATAAAACAAAATTGAAGAGGAACAAGGGTTACCTCGCTAATATAGGGTTGAGGAAAGATGTGAGATGGTGAGTGAAGGAGGTGGAGGTGTCATTATATAGGGAATCAGGGGGTTAGAGGTTGTCAAGATATTTTTATAATGAATTTATCTTTGTACCCTTAACCAATTCAATTTGGATTTCTCTTATTATGTAGAACAATCTAAATTGAATTTGTCTTCCTACTTTAATTAATTTAAATAAAGGTTACAATGTGTCTCTACTTCTTTCATAGGCTATTATCTAGCTCGAAAATATGGAGTGAGTTCTAGTATTATAGTTGACATGGGAGAGTTGAGGATACAACTGTCCATGTCAACACTACTATTATAGTTGACATGCATCTTAATTTATTTTATTTATCTAAAGAGGTCAAGTATATATATATATATATATATATATATATATATATATATATATATATATATATATATATATATATATATAAGTTCTTTCTCTCTTTTCTGGTGGCAGCTAGGGCACATGTTGATCACCTATTTCCTTTCTTTGGTCATGGCCATCGGCCCCTCGCCTCCCTCCTTTCCTCTGGCGGCTGCAGAGAATTCCCTCACCCCCCGTTAGTCCAAATCGGGGACTTTGTTCCAGGCGGGCGGACCTATTCTCTCGACATTTCTGGCGTTTAGGTGTGCTGGGCCTCCTCGCTCCTCCCAACAAGTTTTTTCTCTATTGCATCCTGGCTGGGGTTATAGTTCATGACCCCCCATCTCCTCGATGTTTCCATAACTGTCTCCTACTCGGACGATGTCGCGGCCACTGCGCCTGCTTGAGCAGTTCATACCCCTTGCTCCGGGAATGCGGATTTTGGTCCTTGCTTGTACTCCCCTGCTCGCATGGGGATCCTCGGCAGCTCAGGGCTTCCTTCGGTCGAAAATCTACAACCAGCCTTATCAGCTGAAGTTCTTGTCCCTCATAGCGTCCTCCCCGGAGGTCGTACTTTTCTTGAGGCGGTGGGTGGATGCAGCACTTCTTTAGTTGATCGTCCAAATATGCTAGAACCTATGTTGCGTCTTAGGGAATACACCGTCGTTCAGGGTATCTTGGTCACCATTTTTGATGAGGTAGATGAACCCATCCTCTCTATTCTTCTGCAGTTCATCCTTGTTGGCAAGTTGACGCACTCTCGTCCTTCGATGGATCTCATCCGACGCACTTTTTCTGACTTCAAGTTCGCTAGGCCGATGACTATGGGGATCATCGATGCTCGGCATGTGCTAATCAGATCACGTCTTAAAGCTGATTTCTTGCTACTATGATCGAAGAGCATCTGGTTTATAGCAAATGCGCCCTTGAGGGTCACTAAGTGGTCGCCGGAGTTCTCTCCGAGACACAAGTCTTCGATAGTTCCGATTTGGGTGCCCTTTCCGGACCTCCGAAGCCATTTCTTCGCGAAGGCGTCCGTTTTATTGTTAGCTTCGTCTTTCGATACCCCTCTACAGTTGGACAAAGCCACAGAGGCGCTGGTTCGCCCCAGCCGTGCCCGGGGGTTGACGGAGATGGATGTGAGCCCCCCAATAGTGGATCACATTTGCATCACCCTTGCGATTACCATCAAACGGTGGAATATGAACAATACCCAGCTTACTACAATTTTTACTCGCATCTCGGCCGCTCTTTGAGCAATTGCAGTACCAAATAAATCAAAGAGTCAAGAGGGCCTTAATCGAAAGGTAAAGGTCCGTGACAGAAGCTAATGAGGTCATTCCTATGAGTCAAAGTTCCGGGAGTGCTCGAAGGACAGCGAAGGAAGCTTCCAGCTTTCCGGGTGGGTCTCCTCTTGCTGTAGTTGCATGTGGAGGGTTACCCGAATTGGCCCCCGCCATTGTGGTAGGTGGTAGCACTATGGAAGGAGAGAGAGAGATATTGGGTCAGGTTTTGAGGGAGGTTTGGCGACAGTTGCGGGAGGTATCAGTGAGCTCCAGGTCCCCGTTTCGGGGACAGTCGTTGCTAAGGTTATTGCCCCGGCACCGATCACCTCGCCTTCAGAGGTAGGCACTGGGGCTTCCAGCCCCGCAAGTGGTTACCTCTGGTTGCCTCAAGTACAGAGAGCTCTCCTCCCTTTTTTGTCTGACTCTTTGGTCTTAAGAATGCCACACTTGGGTCTGGATGATAGTGAAGTGCTTCTTACGATTCAGCCTGGACCAGTGACTTCACGATCGGTGGTAGTTCGTGGGGCTTCTGTAGAGGAAGGTGTTTCTCTAGGGCAGACCGCCCCACAAATCAGTACCCCCTCAGACCCCTATCTAGCCTCTTTCTGTCTGGGTTAGTCTCCTGGTTCCCTCCGTGTCCTCTCAGACCCTCATATCTAGAGGTAGGTGAGTTCGTTCCATCCTCATTTCTACGCTGCATGGCCTCCAATCATTGGTCCCCTTATCGATTCTTTCTTGCGGGGGGGGGGGGGGTATCCCCTTCCCCATGTCACTCCAGTTGGACAGACGAGGTAGAAGCTGAGCTCTCCGTGTCAGCCGATAGCTCTATCACTGTTGCTATGGGAAATGGCTCCAAGCTGGTTGGTGGCCTAGGCTCCACACTTTCGCCTGATGGAGGTCTTTCTGGTACCCGGCCTCAGAGTTGTTGCGTACGGAGATGGGACTAGTCTTGCGGGTGATGTCGGGGGGGGGGGGGGGAGGGCTGTGAAAGAAGTGTGTGTTGCTCAAAGGAGGACTGAGCTTAGTCCGATTGCGAGCGTGGAGGTCAGTTATCAAGAATCTGAGGTCCAGGGAGGACAAGTATACAGGAGGTCCAAGAATCCTAACAGAGCAATGCTACATCATGAACCTACGTTCATCCTCTACCTCTAGATCAAGAAAGTCAGCCAAAGCTAGGCCCTAGGCGAGAGGTCTATTGTGGTGCTCTTTAGTTTCGAGAAGCGCATTGTAGTTTTTTGCAAGTTGTATTTTACTAGTTTGGTCTATGTCGGCCAGAAGTGTCTTCTGTAAAATATATATATATATATATATATATATATATATATATATATATATATATATATATATATATATATATAAAATAATAATAATAATAATAATAATAATAATAATAATAAAAATTAAGATGCATGAAATGAACCTACAACTTTGACACAAAAGTTGTTGTCGAAATAAATTGAGATTCAAGTCATTATATATTTTTTTGTAATGACTAGAATCTTTTTGTTCAAAACTACAAAAAAAATATTTAAGTCAGGCTAGACAAATTCTCGATGTATTAAATAAAAAAAGATTTACACACTGCAAACACAGTTATAATATGTTTTGAACAATAAAAAATAGATTCAAACTCATTGGTTTTTTGAACTAACAATTATGTGTTCCGCAATGGCGATGCGCTTGCGAAAAGGGTCTAACCTCAGGCCAGGCTCCTTGCTGACGGCAATGGAATGAAAAAAAATAGAATGTCTGTTGCCGTGAACTTTGCTATAGGTCCGGCCGAAAATGGAATGAAGAAAAAGATTTAGAGAGAGAGATGATATTAAAGATTTAGAGAGAGGTAATATTAGCTTAGCAAATAGTAGAATTTATATAAACTAATATGAAATTTCATAAGAGAAAAAAAGAGACGTTAGCAACAAGAAAGGAGAAAAACTTGCATGGATACGTTTTATTTTTTCCAGGTTTTATTTAATTTTTCTCCAGGCAGCCATGAACTTTTCCAGATCCATAATTCTCTTTTTTGCTGATTCAAAACAAAAAAAAAGCTACAAAAAAATCTAAAAAAAAATGGAGGCCCTCCTTGAGGGAGGAGGCCCTAGGCGGCTGTCTAGCCTACCTCTCGTAGAGTCGGCCCCGTGCTTATCATAATCTATATATTCTTGTATACATCTTCCTTGGCTATATATATTGCATATGTGTGATTATATGTACCAGTAGTTGTTCCTTTGGGCTACTTGCTCCCTAGCATTTTAACTGACCAATCTAGCTTGCGTGTCAGGTACTCAGGAGACCACCGAGGAGCATAAGTACTTCCGGGAGGATGCCACCCAGGAGATCCCAGAGTATCCAACACTCTGGCACATCGTGGGTCCTCTTTATCTAGTTTATCGTTATTTCCATTTCAGACATTCATGATAGCAGGGTTGTCGCTATCTACTCTATGATATATTGTACTTTATTAAACCCATATCATTTGCATCGGGCTTAACCCTAGGGCCTAGGACATATATTGTAAGGTTGTAGACTTATCTTTTTTATTTCTATCTTGTTATTATATTCTGATGTGGATTGAGATATAGATTGGTTAATCCTAGGACTTACATCAATGACGGATCCAGGATTACAATTTACTGGGGGCACAATCATAAGGGGGTTCAGGGACAACCCCCCCTGAATTTTTTATATATAATAATAGAATATAATATTAAATAATATTATTTTTATACAGACAAGTAAATTACTATTTAGGTAACAACTATATTTGCGACAGACAAGTATATTACTAAGTGGGAATAACATACTTTCTAAAAAATTATGTGACATTTAAATTGGTGATAACATACTTTTCTACAACAGACAAATATATTACTAAATGGTGATAGCTTAATTTCAGCTATATTTGTGACATG
>JAYESA010000017.1:37382919-37442919 GCA_036927795.1 Iris macrosiphon | reverse complement strand
TATAGCAAAACCAGGAACTATCACCTCCATGCCTAAGCTTTCCAAGTCCTCCAACAAATATCGATCCTGTGTCAATAACATAGCTACCAGATAATTTCTCAAGGCATCGGCAACTACATTGGCTTTTCCAGGATGATACTGCAAAGATATGTCAAAATCCTTCATCAGTTACAACCACCGACGCTGCCTTATGTTCAACTCCTTCTGAGTGAAAATGTACTTCAAGCTCTTGTGGTCTGTGAAGATCTCTACATGCTCTCCGTATAAATAGTGTTTCCACAACTTCAGGGCAAAGATGACTGCTGCCAACTCCAAATCGTGGGTAGGATAGTTCTTCTCATGAGGACGTAATTGTCTGGATGCATAGGCAATCACTTTCCTATTCTGCTGAAGAACACAACCCAAACATTTCTCCGATGCATCACTATAAATAGTGAAACCTCCAGACCCTGATGGCAACGTCAAAATAGGAGGAGACGTCAACCTCTTCTTTAATTCCTCAAAAGCAACCTGGCACTCCTCTGCTCAAACAAGCTCTACATCTTTCCGAGTGAGTTTAGTCAAGGGCTCTACAACTCGAGAGGAATATTTTACGAACTTTCCGTAATATCCAGCCAATCCTAAGAAGCTTCTAATTTCTGCAACAGAGCTTGGAGTGGCCCAAGATTCTACGACATCAATCTTTTTTGGATCAACTGATATTCCATCTCCAGTTACTACATGTCCGAGAAACTCTACTTTGTTTGAGAAAAACTCACATTTAGAGAGTTTTCCATAAAGCTTCTCCTTCCTGAGAGTTTTAAGTACTATCCTTAAATGCTTCTCGTGTTCTTCTAGCATCTTTGAGTATACAATGATATCATCTATAAACACTACCACGAACTTATCCAGGTACTAATGGAATACCTTGTTCATCAAGTTCATGAAGACTGCCGGGGCATTAGTTAATCCGAACGACATCACCAAGAACTCGTACTGGCCATATCGAGTCCTGAATGCAGCCTTTGGAATATCTTCCTTTTTCACCTTTACCTGATGATATCCGGATCTTAAGTCATTCTTTGAAAATATCTTTACACCACTCAACTGATCGAAGAGATCATCTATTCTCGGCAACGGATATTTGTTCTTGATTGTGAGGTTATTCAGGGCCCTGTAATCGATGCACATCCGCACCAATCCATCCTTCTTTGGCACAAAAAGTACCAGGGCTCCCCAAGGCGACGAACTTGATCTGATGAATCCTATGTCGTCTAATTCATCGATCTGTTTCTTTAGCTCTGCCAGCTTATTGTTGTTGATCTGGTAGACATGCTACAATATTGGTTCTGCTCGCGGTATTAGATCAATAGAGAATTCAAAATCTTTATCTAGCGACGATCCTGGTAACTCCTCGGGAAACACATCTAAGAACTCAGCAATAATAGGATACAATAGCTCTTTCTCCTCCATTATAGCTTCGTAAAGAATTTTACGATCTGGCTTCTCTGTCTTTCTATTAAACTCGAACTCCGGCTCTCCTGGAGGTCAAAATAACACACGACCTCTGCGACAGTCAATGCTAGCAAAATGCATATCTAACCAATCCATTCCAAGAACAATGTCAAAAATTGGAAGTGGCATTATGAGTAAGCTAGCAGACAAAATATGGTCTCCTAATGTAACGTGATATCCCTTACAAATATCAGACACAAATCTCTATCCTAGTCAGTGATGCTTGCACCTCCTACCCAAGGGTTCTATGAATAAGCTATGTTTAAGTATAAAGGATATAAATATGAAACTATGTGATGCCCTAATCTAGCGTACCAGGCTGAAATATGATAAAAATAATAAGGAGACATTATTAAGGCACAAGATCGGGTATTATTCGAGAAGGACAAGAATTAAGGAATATGTCAAATCAGTTAGAGTAATCAAGATCAATAAATTTAATTCAGGGATAGAATTTCTAGTTGTGATTGAGTATTTCCTATTCCTAATATCATATATCTTGTTGTAGGATCGTAATAGTACTCTAATCCTAAGTACTACTATGAAATCATACTAATTGTAAAGTCTGACCTGCATGGGCCACCATAAAAATGTGTCACGACCCGCACCGGTGTTTGAGTATGAGTGCGTGGGTACGCCCAGCCTACGCCGCAGTATCGGCGGTAGAACGATGTCTAAAACTAGTACTGTATAACTAACACTTCATAATATAAAAGAAACATATATTATACTCAATCACAAAACTAAGGTAGGTGAAAACATGATGTATATATATATGTATAAAGGTTACAGTACAAAATCTTGTATTTATAATTCATACAACTATAATAAGTCCGCAAACTTTAACTATTGTCATAACTAGGTCTCCTACTTGCAGCCTTCCTCGATCCTCCAGGATGTAAAATCAGGCTCAAAGCTATTTCCCAAAAATCCATAATAGATGAGACACAGGTCCTTCTAAGTGGTACTTGAAATATTATCCAATCAGGATTGAACGACTACAATTCTAATAGAAGTTTCAATACATGATAAGGACTATAAAACAGTAATATAAAAGTAGTATATGATGGATAAATAAACTGACATCAAGGCATAGTAAGAAATGAATAGGAAAAATAAATAAACAGAGAATATCAACAAGGAATTTTATAGTCACTAAGTATTTTGAAATACTAGTTTGATTATGTGATTGGCTTAGGATTGCACAATGGGAGCAGGTTAATCATACGTAAAGTGTATGGTTAGCCTTTGCATAAGAATTATATTTGCACAGGATTAGGGTAAGATCACATATAAAATAACATTTTTTTTCCCCGACTAGCATACAAGAATCACACGAATATCAGGTATTATACAAGATCAAAGCCTAAAAACACAAGATATGCTAGTCCGTGTTTCTTTGTGTCAGAAATTAAATACAATAATACTACATGTGTTATAGAAATTATCAGTAAAAAAACCATCAGAGACTATACTCGCCTAGGGTCCAAAGCGGGTGAAACAAGTCAGAGTGTGACGGGGTCCAGATAACCTATAACATGAATACTTCACATTAATTGGTGAAAATATAATTAAGTAGATTTAACCCACTAGATTTCTAGGTTAATTTTATGCTATTTCTGGTTTATAGATGGGACAAATATCTATATAAAACTTAAGTATAAAAATAATGTATATATAAGATATATTTATAGATACATATGTATAGATACATACACATATAGTAAAAATATATATAGATACACATATATGTAGATACCTATATACATATATATATATATGTATATATATATATATATATATATATATATATATATATATATGTATATATATATATATATATATATATGTATATATATATATATATATATATATATAATATACAAAGATAGATAGTATATAGTATACATAGATACATATATAGATAATACATATAGTATATATATACATAGATATATATAATATACATTGATAGATAGTATATAGTATACATATATCGATAATACATATAGTATATATATATATATATATATATATATATATATATATATATATATATATATATATATATAAATATACGTATATAAATATAATATAGTATACATATATAGATAATATATAGTTATGTATATAGGGTACATATAGCATACAATTTACATATGTATATAGGTACATATATAGTACATAGTTTACATATGTATATGATATATATAGATATACATAGATATAATATGTATTTGATATATATAGATATATATAGATATATATAGATAGAAGCTAATAAGCGAAGAAGATATTGGGCATGTTCGAGATGTCTATAACTATGTCCATATTGGACTAATACAAGTTGCATTTAAACCCTTGAGTTTACCAGGGTTAAATGCATCAATAATGACATATCTGAGAGATGTAAAATGTTTAGATTGGAGTCAATCTTTAATGGGAGTCATGCAAACTAGCCTCTGCCCTGGTCCAATTTATTTTAATATTTACCCAAATTTGACCCTGTCAATGACAGATAATCATTTATATGAATGTGTAACCTTAAATCTGAAAACTAATTGTTACAACTTTTTACCAAAATCTGAGACTATAGCAATAATCCATAGAATTCACTACAAGGTAATGAATACCATTGCCCCGAATGCTTGGCATATTACTACACCTGGTAAAACTACTTTGGTAGAAACGAATTTGTTAACATCTAAAGTAGCAACTAACAGGATAATTCGATGGGATGAAATAAACTTCCCTAAAGAATGGATCTTAAGTCAAGCTGTGTTACCACAACCAATAGTGAACACAGATATTGACCAAATAATCCAAACAAATAATGGAGAAGTAGAAGTGAGATTTACTCCTCATGATATATCAAGACTATCAATATCAGGAAGAAAATCTCTACCTTCTACAATAAGATCGACTTCTTCTAATAAAGAAGAAGTTAATAAAATTAAAATTACTGATGATGCAATAGCACATCCTTTGTATAAAAAAGAGAGCAAGATAAGCTCTCCGACAATGTCGGAAATGGAATTCACTTCTATTTAATGGGATTTAAAGTCCATCGAGAAATTTGGGACATTCTCAATAGAATGTACTATGAGAACAACGAATTTGTGGCATGGTTTAAGAAAACCTACCCCGCTAAACAGAGATATAAATTTAAGGATGAATATTATAATCATCTAGAAAAGAAAAGAAGGATAATACCTTTCGTTGATTGGTTTGTCCAAAAATATGTGGACACAGAATTAACACAAATAAATGTGTTAGAAGAACATTATAAAATCTGGAATACCGATATAGGATCAAGTAGTGGTACAACTAGATCAATGTACCCACCGAATGAATCAATTAAACTTACTGTTAAAAATATGACAGATAAAATTGATGCTGTTTCATTTGTCAAAATAATTGACAACAAAGAAGCAGTTATCACAGAATTGCAAAAAGCTTTAAGGCAGAATAATTATACCAATGTGTTTATTCAAGTCATGGGTCAACAATTGACCAGGATTGAAATTGCCTTAGAAAAATTATTGCATAAACTTGATAAAATAAAACAGATAGAATATTCTGGGAAAAACTCTTTTAAAGAGACCTCTAATATCTCTTTGAAACCTTCTCCTGAGATTAAAGGGTTTAAAATGTCTAAAACCCCAGAAGTTACAAAAGAGGATATTAAGGAGCTAATAGCTCAGTTCAAAAAGAGTAATATCCAGAACATTAATGATGAAGAAAGAGAATTGCAAGAGCTAATAGCCAGAGCTAAGCAAAAATTTGCTCAACCAATAGCTATAAATGATCTTGCTAAAAGCATTCAAGTTATTGATAGTTATTCTTTTAATACTTCTGAAATATCAGAAGAAGATCAACAAACTGAGGATCTAATTAAGGATAAAATTCGTCCACAAAAAATTGAAGATCTTTAGAAATCTTTTGTTGAATCTAGACACGATTCTAAAATCCAAGTGGTTAAAAATGGAAAACCAAATTTAATAAAATATTATTACCAAAGACCCACTCCCACAGATGTGTTATTCGAAGAAAATGACACTATCATACAAAATCATTATTGTGGGGGAGAGATCTATGAATGGAACATAGATGGTCTAACGGATAAACAAATTCATGATCAATTACATCGAATGATGATGTATTCTAATATGGCTAAAGCCGTTGGAAATAATGATAAGAAAATTGCCCAGTTTATTACTTGTGGTTTTACTGGCACTATAAGGGGTTGGTGGAACAATTGTTTAACCGACTCACAAAGACAAGAAATTCTAAGTGCTGTAAAAACCGAAACTAGTTCTGAGAATAGTACTCAGATAACTAAACCTGATGCGGTTTACACTCTAATTATAACAATCCTAGAACATTTCATCGGATAAATTTCTGACGATGGAGAAAGAGTAAGAACTCTTCTTCAAAATCTAAGATGCCCAACACTTACTCACTTTAGATGGTACAAGGATACTTTCTTAAGTAGAGTAATGTTACTTCGTGATGCTAATAATGCTCACTAGAAGTCAAAATTCATTGATGGACTTCCTAATCTCTTTGCAGAAAGAATAAGGCAAGGTTTAAGAAACCAAAATAATGGTGTCATACCTTATTCTAATTACACTTACAGAAATTTGATTAATAAGTGTATTGAAGAAGGTCTAGATTTATGTAATGACTTAAAGCTACGACATCAATTAAAATCTCAGAGAATTTCTGAGAAAAGACAACTGGGAGAATTTTATGACCAGTTCGCTATGGATACTTTCAAACCTCTTCCTACAAAGGGGAAGAAAAAAGTAAAAGATTATAAGGACTACAAGAGACCTTATAAAAGAAAGAAATATCCATCAAAAAAGCAAAATACTACTTTTAATAAGGACAGTAAAAAGAAGAAATCTTCTAAGAAAAATATAATTAAATGTTATAAATGTGGTAAATTATGCCACTATGCAAATAAATGTTATACAAAAAAGAAGTTAGAAGAAATCGAAGATGAAGGGTTAAGAAAAACTCTTTACAATTAATGATTAATTATGAATATGAAGAAAGTTCATCCAATAATGAATCTAATAATGAAACCAATAGTCCATCAGATAATGAATGTAATGAGAATTGCCAATGTAACGAATGTGTTACAGATAAAGATATCAACTACTATAAGTCTATAGTAGAAATGAATGGGCTATCTATAAATACCTTGACTCTCAATGAGAAAAATGATATAATTGAAGCCCTATTGACTGATAATATCAGTACTGAAATAAAAAATAAAATTATAGAAGTAATTGGAGAAGAATTGAATAAGGATAATATTCCTATTCAGACCACTCCTCCTGAAGTTTACAATATGGCTGAGGTAATATCTCGTTATAGAAGTAGGCAAGTTAAACTTGTTACTATGCAGGAACTCCAGTCTGGAATAAAAACTTTGAAAATTGAGATTAAAAATCTAAAATCTCAAGATGAGCACATCCAGAAAAGACTGGATAAACTAGAACTAGATAATTTATCTAGAAAAACTACCAGGTTAATCCATATTGGTGATTCTTCTGTTTGTTCTTCTTGCTCACAAGAACAAGAGAGGGAGAATCAGTCTATTTAATCAGGACAGATAGACACAGAAGAAGGGAAAACTAATTTCCTACAAAAAATAGATTTATTTATTACCCATAAATGGTATATTAAAATAAATATGTTCGTCAATAATGAGTATTATATAGCCAATTTAATTTCACTTGTTGATAGTGGTGCAGATCTTAATTATGTTAAGGAAGGAGTCGTCCCAATAAAATATTGTAAACGAACTACTCAGACACTTAGTGCTACTAATAATAAGGCACTAACTACCCCTTACAAAATTACCGATATAAATATTTGTAAGGAGAACGTTTGTATACCTGTACATCTAATAGTTGTAAAGAAAATATCTCAGCATATTATTCTGGGAACTCCTTTCCTAGAAAAACTTATGACTATAAATAAGATAACCAAAGAAGGAATTACTACCTGTTATAAAGGCAAAAGAATAACTTTTGAATTTATAACAAACCCAATTGTCAAAATTCTTAATGAAGTTAATTTGAAAGAAAATCAAATTAATTTTCTAAAAGAAGAACTTGCTCAGGTTAATATAACCCAGTAGTTAAAACAACTGAAAATCCAGAAAAGAATTCAACAAATTGAAGAAGACTTTAAACTACATACTTGTAGTAATATCCTAAATGCTTTTTGGGATAGGAAACAACATATTGTTTCTCTTCCTTATGAAGAATCCTTTAATGAAAAGGATATTCCGACCAAGGCGAGACCTTGTCAAATGAATCAAGAATATCTTGAATTATGTAAAAAAGAAATTCAAGATTTATTGGATAAAAAATTAATTCGCAAGTCTTACTCCCCATGGAGTTGCAAGCCTAGACTTGTTATCAATTATAAGCCTTTGAATAAGGTTTTAAAATGGATTCGATATTCAATCCCTAATAAAAGAGACCTACTCAATAGAGTAGATAAAACAAGAATTTTCTCTAAATTTAACCTGAAACCAGGATATTGGCAAATACAAATAAATGAAAAGGATCGGTATAGGACTGCATTTACTGTTCCTTTTGGCCATTATGAATGGAATGTCATGCCATTTGGTCTGAAGAATGCACCTTCAGAATTTTAAAATATAATGAATGAAATATTCATTCAACATTCTAGTTTTATATTATCATATATTGATGATATATTAATTTTCTCTAATACAATAGAAGAACATTTTAAACACCTTAATGTGTTTAAATACTTAGTCATAAAAAATGGCTTAGTAATTTCGGCCCCAAAAATGAAACTTTTCCAACAGGAAATAAGATTTTTAGGACATAATATTGTAAACAACACTATCATTCCGATTGATAGAAGTATTGAATTTGCTTCTAAATTTCCTGATAAGCAGTTACAACGATTTCTCGGAGCATTAAATTATGTTTCTGAATTCTACAAGAATATTACTGCTGATACAAAAATCTTGTATTAAAGATTAAAGAAAAATCCTGCTCCTTGGACTAATAGTTATATGGAAGCAGTAAAATTGATAAAACAAAAGGTTAAAAATTTACCTTGCTTACATTTAGCCAATGCTGAATGGTTTAAAATAGTTGAAACTGATGCTAGTGATATTGGTTATGGGGGAATACTGAAACAATTAAACCCAAACACTAATAAAGAAGTATTGGTTAGATATCATTCAGGAAAATAGAATGATACTCAAATAAAATATTCGACTATTAAGAAAGAAATTCTTTCTATTATTCAATGCATTCATAAATTTCAAGATGATTTACTTAATAAGAAATTTTTATTAAGAATTGATTGTAGCTCTACTAAAATTGTTTTAGAAAAGGATGTTAAAAATTTAGCATCTAAACAGATATTTGCTCGATGGCAAGCCGAATTAGCCATATTTGATTTTAATATTGAATATATTAAAGGATCTGACAATTCACTTCCTGATTTCTTGACTCGTAATTTTTTTTCAGGACAATGAGCAAAAGAAATAAAGGAAAGCAACCATGGGTTCCTAGGCCCATGACTTCGAATTCCAATGAGTCAAAGTATCAGACCTCGAAGAAAATTGTTCTTGGAAAAGGAAAATTTTCTAATAAGGAAGTTCGAGACTTCGAAGAAACCAATGTTTCTTCTTATAAGCAAGCAGTTGATGTTGAAACAATTTTCACCCAAAACAACTATACAGAGGAAATATTTCAATTAGAAAAATCTGACATCCTATTGATGGATGATCCCTGGAGAATAAAAGAAAAATATCTAGAAAATAATATATTTCCAGTACAGGGAAAAGACAGAAATGTCTACGAGGAGATTCTGCTCACAACAAAATCTGTTGAAATAGAACACTTCTACCGGAAGGCAAATGATGTCAGAAGTGATGTGAATTACAGTAAAATAATTATACGTCACATAATTACTCCTCAATCATGGGGACTGCATCCAAATCGAACTAAATTACTAGTTCATAAAGAAAAGAATATCAATATGCCTTACTCCTACTGGGATTACATCGAGGCATTCACCAAAGTGTTTTACTTTGATAATAGCAAACAAAAATACTCTTGGTTTATTCGTATTTGTCCTGAAATCCTTAAACAGGACATTCCAACTTGGTTTATTCGATGGTGGTTATAATTTGGAGCCACACTAGAAATTCTTCCCCCATCCCTGCAAGAATTATTTGCAACCTGGACTCACTCATTTCCTCTCTGTCAGAATGTTGACCAACTTTTGGAGAGGGAGAGTACTATGTATTTCTTTATCCATTTTGAAATTCCATATATCTTCAAATGGATAATTAAATGTGAATTTAATCATCTTAATTTTGCTGTTATAGTCAGAATTTTTTTGATTAAATGGTGGAATAGAATAGATGAAAAAGATTAAGTATAAATTATACACAAATCTATCAAGGAGAATGAGATCCTTGTTGAAGCTAAGCTCAAAAGGGAAATAATGGATGATAGTCCTTTGAAAAAGCTGAAAGACTCTTTGAGAAGACAGAATCCTCGAATTACCGAGGAAGAATTAAAGAAGAAATGTTTGAAATATATGCAAACCCAATTTGATTCAATATTTGAGACAGATAGCATGTCTGTTGGTTCCACAAAATTGGAACATAATGATGAAGAAGACTCAGAAACCTTCTTCAAAAGAATGCACAAAAGAGTCATTACTCAGGAGTCAGATGACGACAGCGATGATGCAAGCATGCACTAATTAGGTACTGTTGCCAGAATACAGGTGGCAACTACTGATCACTTTACTTAAAGAAAATCTCTTAAAATGATGGCCGACAATGGTGGACCCCATTTACTTTGTTTTTGGCATAAATGCTGCTACGTGTACGAAGATAATGTAAAGATAAAAGCAAAAGTGAAGTTGACGTGCACTCACCTCAGCAACGATAAGAAGGAGTCTTCGGCTACCTGTTACTGGCATTTTACTTTACCTGCAGCTGCCAGTTACTCAGTCTTCCGATGAGGACACTCTTGTATTATAAATAGAGGCAGAGTCCTCTCTATTATGTACGTTTTGATTCTGCATTTTCAATTTGTGTCTCAGTGTGTTGTAAGAGTGTTTGTACTATTTTCTCTCTACTATTAATAAAATTCCGTTTAAGCGCTCTACTTCTCATCCTCTGTACGATCCTTTCTCCGTTTGCCCTTAGAGTGCCAGTAAAACCACAAGTAATAAACTGGGCAATTTCCTTATCATTATTTCCAATGGCAATATAGTATACGTATATATATAGTTACATAGATATATAGTATACATAGATAATATATAGTTAGTATATATATATATATATATATATATATATATATATATATATATATATATATGCTGCAGGTGCTACTGCTGCTCTGTTGTAGTTGCTTCTGCTGCAGCTGCTGCTGTATCTGCATCTGCTCTGCTGCTGCTGCTCTGTTGTATGCTGCTCTGCTGCAACTGCTGCTGCTGCAGCCACTGCTGCATGTTGCTGCTGCTGTGCTTCTTCCTTTTTTCTTGAACGAACACACACACACACACACACACACACACACACACATATATATATACACACACACTTATCCTAGAACAAGGGTTACCTTGCTAATATAGGGTTAAGGGAGATGAAGGATGATGATTGAAAAAGGTGGGGATGTGTTTATATATGGAATGAGGGGGTCAAGATATTTATTATATGCATTGACCATTGTGCCCTTAACTAATTCAATTTGGATTTCTCTTATGAAGAGCAATCCAAATTGAATTTGTCTTCTTACTTTTATTAATTTTAAATGAAGGTTACAGTTGAAATCGAAAAAGTGGGTGAGTATTGGATCAGGACTGGCCAAAGCTGATATGATATGGACAATATCATCTGATAGTGCAAACAATGCTTAGACCTATGACCTCTAGGATCCTGGAGTATATGGTACCATGTCTAATAACCATATCACTTAAACACTAAACTTGTTAGTTCCTGGCCAAATAATGTATATTCGTTTAAAGCCGACTTAGAACTTACCACAATTCCGAGGATGGTGCTTGTTGAAAATAGGTACAAGAAATCTCTGAAAACAGTAAGTGCCATCCAGCCGGTTACTTTAGAAACATCCATCTTTTGGATAGCATTGAAAAGGACTACAGAAGTAGCATCATTCACAACACCTTCACCAAAAACCAAGCTATATAGAAAAGGGGTATCATCTTGACTCAGAACCTGCATTTAAACTATGTAAATGAACTTTTCAATTTTGGGAAAAAATTTGAAAAGTGAAGGCCAAGAAAAGGAGGAAAATTCAATCAACCTGCAAGGTGCAGACGGTATCTGTAGACGAAAATATTGTTCCAGTAAATCATAAAGATATAATTATATTCAGATGAAGATTCTACTTCAAAAAATAACCAACCAAAGAATGGGTTCAAACCAAGATAATCCTGCGCTTCAAGTCCCTCAAAGCCAATCTTTTGGAAGAGCCACCAACAGCCTATTAACAGTACCAATCAGTAAGAGAGCTTCGAGAAGTATCTTAGGAAACATAAACTACATATGCTAATAAAAGTTAAAGGTAGAGGTCTCGTTTCAATAAAAATACACAAGTTTAGATTATTTAAGCTATTAAGTATCATTGAGTAATTAGGTTGAAAATTTTAAATTAGAAAAGTACCAGTTAGGGAATTCTTTCAGTAAATGTTTTCATTTTATTTTAATGATTTTCTTACTTATATTATCTCCCCCATAGTCCTAGTTAGGTGTGGGTGCTCCGAAGGCCATCGAGGTGACTTGGTTACTAGTTTGTTAGCCAAGGAAAGAAGGTTTAGATTATTCGTGCTGACAGAAATGGATGCTCTCAAATCTCATTTGTGCTTCTTGGATGAATTGAACGCATCCCAAGGACCAGAGCTAGAATGAGGCAGTATTATTGGGTATGCAAGGTTGAAGACGATCAAGGTCTAGGAGTGTAGCTGCAAGAAAGTTAGTGTTAGAATTTGAGTAAGGATTGATTTTATTAGGCTCAAGGGCAAGCCATAACAAGAGGATACATCGCAATAAGGAAAAAAAATGGACAACTACACAATAGTTAGATTAAGGCATAAGAAAGGTAATATTACCAAGGAACCTTACTTAACACCCCGCCTAAAACTCATGATGGTTCAACCAACGAGAGTTTTCTCAAGTGAAACGAGTGTCGTTGCATGGTTTGTGCCTTGGTAAGGAAGTCTAACAAGATGTACCTGGCAAGTGACACTAGGAAGAGAGATCGTCCCAGGAATATAATATTGTCAAACAAATTTGCAGTCAATTTCAATGTGTATGTTGCACTCGTGTAACACGTGTGCTGGCTATCTGGATAGCGCTAGTGTTGTTGCAGTGGTAAGGAGTGCTTGTAGAGAGGACGATGCCCATGTCAGCTAGGAGACGGCTTAACAAGGTAATATCTGTATTGTTATCAGCAATAGCAGGATAGTCACCCTCAGAACTGGACCTAGAGACAATGTCATATTTCTTGGAATTTAAAGAGATGAGAGGTAAGACATGGGAAACCATGTTGGAGGTTCAAATCCCCATGGACACGTTATGCACTTAAATACTAAAGGGGATGAAGCCGGATATTCAGGTAGCATTTGATTGAGAGCCGAACATAGAGGAGTGGTCTATCCAGACAAGAGGATCATAGTAATGACAGTCAGTCCGAATAGAGCGTACGATGGAGATCAGCTCAAGAGACATCAGATCTAGGAATGATGCATCAGAAGCATAGTTTGCAGTATCGGTCGATACCGATCCGATACGGCCGATACAGTTTGATATGTCCCGATTCGATACTGGTCGATACCCGATACTGACCAATACCGACATTGGGATATCTTTTTCGGTCAATTCGGCAAAGAAAATTGAACGAAAACGACCAATCAGTAAGGGTGTAAAAGCATAGTAAGGTTGTTAAAGCATGTAAAATAAGAAAAAAATATCTATCACATGTAAACCAATCGACAATGGTGACTACTATATCATTCAATTTCAAAACTACTAAAAAATGACACTGAACATACTTAAAATTATGCCTAAATGTATCAAAAATATATTTTCTAAAATATTAATAATTTATTAATAATTAATTTTTTTTTGATACCAAAAAATCTGATACTCCTATTCGAAACCGTCGATACTGTCGATACCGCCGATCCTGTTACTCAGGAATGGTGTGATATCGATTCCGATACCGATACTACGAACCTTGAATTCAGAAGCAAACATTCAAGGATCAACGTGCATATATTAAGACTCAGCCTAGCCGAGGAGAGAGAGAATGATATACTAAGTCCCAGGTATGCTTACCCTGGGGCAATTATAATACAATTATCTTGTAAAATAAAAATATAATCTATAAATATTGAAGCAAAGGTAATTGTGCTAATAATCAAAGAAACCAAGGGATGGTAGGACTCAACTGCCCAGCATCCCGACAACTTACAAGCAACTCAAACCAACTCACTAACAGCCCTAGCCATCATCTTTAATACATACATATGCTCTTTCCTTTTGTCGTCCGGGGGGAACCCGAACCTTCGATCTATCTCCTGTCCTATTCCTTCTGGCCCGTATTTTTGGCCCATCGAGCTCTTCCTGTCGAAGAAGTTTTATCCATTTCTCATTCTCTCTCGTCAGTTGTCGGTCGTCTTTTGGAAGGTCAGCATCAGTCTCAATGTTATCATCCTCCTCTGCCTCAGATGGCTCAGTAGCGCTTTCAACAAGGCTCCAACTTTTGGCAGCACATATCTTTGCAGGCTTTGAAGGGGCTTTTGAGGAACCAACAAGCTACATCTCCCATATGGACCCCATTGGAGGGGATCCCATCTGAAGTGGACAAATCCTGACCTACCTTAGCAGGTCGAGGGCATGTCGTTGGCCCTACTACTGGTAGGGCACTCCAGGATATTTATAATATAAATAACATGGTGAGAAACTCCGATATTTCTTTTTCAATAGAGAAAGTGAAGTAAATGACATAAGAAATGTGAGAGTTTATAGAAACGAAATGAGTAAGATAAAAAGAAAAGCATGGTTTCTAGATAGGAATTATGTAATGATTTTGAGCTATAAGCGTCTCACCGAGTTTTTTCTACATTGATAGTTATGTGATTCAAACAAGGTATGCACGCCCCCACATTTATTGGTTAAGGATATTATCATAAATGTATGTTCAAAGATATCCTTCCTAATATTTTTCTGCTTCTTGGAGTTGAGATAACATTGACAGGATATATAGATTGTGTGAGATGCAAGTTAGTTAGTGATGACCTAGACAACGTTCTACCGCCAATGCTGTGGCATATATGGAAACGTACTCGTGCAGCTTCACAGGGTGCGGGTCGTGACAGATGCATTCCCATGCACACACAGACAGGGGAGAAATATGTACAGTGAGACGTAGAGAAAGCACACTCCGACCGTATTTCTCATGAGATAACGTTGCTCTTTCTCATGCTCCTAGACTACGAGTTGAGTTGCTTCTACATCACCCACCTTTATGTGCGTATCCATCATCGTATTCCATGACCCCTGGTTCCGATGCCTGGCATGGACGGACCTACATGGAGTCAAGTGAGGGCAGTTACCCCACTAAATTTTTAAGTTTTTAAATTAATTTTATATTTTGCTCCCTCTAAAATGTATAATTGTCAATTTCTATATATATATTTAAATCATATATTATTTTTTTCCTTCAGAATTTTTATTTTTGTTCTTATTAATTTTTTGCTAAATTTGAAAAAATATCTAATTACTTAATAAAAGATATTTTCAACTAATATTTGGTTAAAAGAAATTATGTCTCCAATGTGCCAAAATATCCAATTTTTCTAAGATATTTTCAAATCTAAGTCTCTAAAACCTATTTAGGTTTATAAAATATTTTATAATATATCTTTCAATGAATTTTATCTCTCGATTATAAAATTATAGGAAAACATAAAATACATCCATCTTTTTTCTCATTGCTTTTTCTTGAGCTACATTGATATATGTTCTTCTTCAAGTACAAAATTTGAGTATTTCCAATTTATAACCATCTTTTTCCTGATTCTTTTTCTCGATCTGACCCATTTATTGATAATTCGATACACAGAGATAAGTCATAATTGATGAACAATAAAATTTTAATGTAGACAACTTTATTTAACAAAATTTTGAATTTTTTTTACATTTGAAGTTGACCCCCCTCTCATAAATTTCTACGTCTGCCCCTGACACCCGGTCGATCAGACGGGGCATCGATCTCACACAGTCGAGTAATGTGGTTATCTGGGCTCGATCGAGGAGTCTGGTTAGAGATGTTGGTGTAATGGAAGGCAATGACAAAGGGGTCACCGTGGGACAAAATTTTATGCTGTAGGCGCGGAGAATGCAGCAGCAACATACTGCAATGCCTCAAGTTGGATGATTCTCGGCGGTGGTAGACTGAAGGCTAGCTTGATGGCTTCCCCGGTACAATGATGCACAGCCCGGCACTGCAGGAAGCGACGAGGGCTACGACATTATGGAATAACAGTACGGAGTGGTGGTGTAGGCTCTTTGATGGGAACTGACAATGGTAGGGCGTTAGAGTTGTGAGGGGAGCCGAGGGCTGACGTCGAGGAGTTGGGGGTCAGTTTCTTGTTCACTAACACGGAAGAGGATGTCGACCAATGAGGCAACGGAGGGGGGTGGCGAGCGGTCAGCCGAGGTCGAGAAGGTGGAGAAAAGTAATAGGAAGAATTAGAAGGAGAAGAGTATAAAGAAGAATGAAGGAGGAAGAGAATGGAACAATATGAAAATTTATGGCTAGGGTTTAAAGTTGGCTTCAAATTTTCATTTATATGCACAGTGAGGTTAGCAAGCCAGGCTAAGAAAGAATATATAGAATATATATTGTGAATTGAATCAAACATTGCGATTAGCTTTGTTATTTCATAAAATAAAATAAAAAAGAGCAATCAAGTTAGGAAGAAAAGAAAGAGTAAGTTGGCTGGGGTTACTTGGCTGGCTTGGTTTAATGAATTGAAGGATATAACAAGGATTGGGTTGGGCTTGTTATAATGGTTCCATGATTTCATTTGAATATGCATCCCTTATATATTCTTAGGACAAATAAGCAGATAAGAAAATTAATGAGTATACCATAGTATATTATAACATTCGTACAATGCTTAGAATTTTAATATGATCATTTGAATATTTAAATATTAGGGTGTATTTATTTCGTCCTTATATCTTAGGACATGATTTGTGTATATGAGCCGTAATCGACACTATAATGATTTTGACCTAAAAACTGGTTTTGACTACCTACATGTGACAACTCTATCAGATGCGGAGTTGTTCACTGACACCACCACCATCTCCCAACTTTTCGATAAAAAATTTAAAAGAAGAAAGGCCTGAAGCTCATCATCAATCACCATCATCATCGCAGACAACTGATCGATAATACCATGAACCTTATTCAGATGTTGTGCTAGTGAGGCACCCTCTGTGTACTTTGAGTTGACGAGTTGGCGAATAAAAAATATTTTGTTGCCAGTTATCTTCCGTTCGTACGTCAAATGCAACTTCTATCAAAGTATTTTTGCCAAACTCTCCATGGACACGTGATGAAACACCGAATTGTCCAGCCATTTATGGATGAATCCACCAACCTTTCGATAATCGTTTTTTAGTCATTTGTATATTTATCTGATGGCTTGGCACTGTCGTCCTCTAATGGACCATGCAAATATTTGCACCATAGTAGATCCTCCAATCTTGACTTCCAAATCATCCAATTCCCCTATAACTATGATCATATATGTGTTCATCTACTCTATAGACATGGTTGCATCTTCCCTCTCGAGAAGCTGAGGGCTCTGATAACAAATGTTGGGACCAGCAATGTCGATACCGTGCTCTGATATCACATGTCTGAAATTGACTGCAGCGGAAACTAGGCCAAACCCACCTGAGATAATCAACCACCATTAACAAGAATGCCAAGACAAATAAAATATACTATTTTTCTGACTAGATCAACTGAACAAATCTCAATCTTTATAAATTCAGTTGGAGATACAAGATTGAATAAAACTATCTTGAATCATTTGAACAAAGATTCAACTCCTACACCAAACTCAAGAAGAAAGTAGAAGATTACAACTTGAAATCACTCACCCTACCCATAGTGATCTACCTAAATGAAGACTACGACTCCCAGAACAGATCTTCTCTTCCAACTGTCTTGGATGGTGAGCCCTAAGAGCAAAGTACAGACTCTCTTAGATTTTTTGTGGATATGCTTAGGCATGTCAATGGATGCTTATCGATACAGATAAGACAATATTCTTATCTGTATCTGTATCCAATTTTTTTGTAATATCCAAATTTGATCCTATATCCGAACAGATATTTCTTTTCACACTTCGAGTTCATATCCGTCTAATTTAACGGATATCGGATAAAATCCAATTTGACCCAATATGCTAAAAAAATTGAATTTACCTAGTCTCTTGTTATTATCCGAATATTTGAAATCCGATAAGCTGAAAGAAATTCGAATCTACCTTCCGAATATCCGAAATCAAAATATAAGGTTAGTATTATTTGAATATCCAAAATCCAAAATATTCTAAACTTGATAAACTTTGATAACCTTTACAATCCATAACATAAATATTTATGAGAATGGAGATAACCAAATTAAAATTCAATATGTAGATACCAAAATAATAAATCGACAATCGACCAACCAGCTAAAAAAATTACTTATACTCTATATTGCATATTTAAGGGGCTACACAAAATGCTTAATGATATATATTGCATTTTTAGTTTAATCTTGAATTAAGTCAGCAATCGGTCAACCAACGATACAAAATAATCTTCCATCTTTAATAATTTTTGTTATGTCCTGCCATTTCCTGATACGGTCATGAAAAATAGTTGTAATTTGTTGTCCATCTGCATAGTAATAAAAACATCATAATATATTAATAAGTATTTATACAGTCAAATTATATAGTAATAAAAATATCATAATATATTAAACAGTAGTAATTTATTGTCTATTATGTCATAACTCAAATTATTAATTAGTACTTATTTAGTTTGTGACAACTACATTCAACATGCATTGACCTAATTATTCTTAGGATTGGCTTGTTAGAGACATAGATTGAGGAAGAGAAATGATGCACAAGTCTATTTCCATGCGAGAAGGAAAAAGAAAAGGACAAGTTGTGAGTGACTTTGATTAAGTATGAATAACAAAACTCTACATATGGTTCTATTGAAAAGCAAAGTGTTGCTGTGAGTTTTGTATAAAACATTTTTCTATTCTTCAGATGTATTAGCATTCCTTAGTCAATAAGGATTGCTATTTTTTCACTTTAAGGCTACATTTTAGAAAATAAGGATTAATAAGCTAAGCATAATTTTATATTAACTTGTAATGATTAAATGAATTCATAACAAAGAAAGGATCCAAGTCAAATGATCTCCGTTCTAGAAAAATGACACATAAAGACCAGCCCTTAAGGGCCTTAACCACAGTGATTTCAAATAACCAGAGCGTCTCCAGGTTTTAGTGGAAAAAAAGCATCACTTTTACACAAGAAAACAATAATACTTCTAAGAAAAACAAATTTTGCTTGGATAAAAAGAAAAATGAACAAGTAAATAAAATGATAACAAAATTAGTTCATACCATAATATTCTGTAAGAGATTTTAGATATTCCATAAGTTTGTTCTCTCCATTTGTAGACCTCCTTGCCACTTGGAGATTTAAGTTCCTTAATTTCTGCTTAAATAGACAACATAATTGCTTCTACTTCATTCTTTTCTTCCCAACTAGAAAATTTACATATATTTCAATGCCAAAAAAATCAAATAAGTTTACCTAGCTAACTTGTTGCAGGTAAAGAACCAGTCATATCCATAACTTCTGGCACATCAACCAAGTCAATATTTGTTATAACTCAAACATAAAAAACAAAAGAAAAAAAAATTAGAACAATAATAATACAAACGTTAAAATTATAAAATTTTACTCAACAAATAATTAATTTACTTACTTTTAAGTGACGGCAGCCAATCCTTAATGCAATTTAATGCTTCTACTATATCAGGGGCCAATGAAGATCGATGCTCGGTAATTACTCTACCACTGGAACTAAAGTCTGACTCTGAGGCTACAGTTGATACTAGAACTGCTATTATATCACGAGCCATACTTGTATCAGGTAAGTGGGGCTATTAGCTTTCCACCAAGATAATATATCAAAATTTTTTGACTGCCAAGTACTTTTCTAATTCTGTTCTTTTTTTAGCTTCTTGCTAATTGCCCAATTTTAGCATCCTTAACTTCTAAATTTTATCTTCCATCCTTGAAGTACTTGAGTTTATATTATTATTACTCTCACAAATAGATCCAGATGAATCCAAATTAGTAACAGAAGAATTTCTACAATTATCCAGTAAAGGATTAGATGACACTCCATATGAAGAGTAAAGCTCATTCAAATGCTCACAAATCTTCTTGACATAGGTCTGACAATTGTCTTCACCATAAATATCTTCAAGACCAAATTTAATAAATTCAAACTTATATCGAGGATCTAATACCATACTAATGCACATCATTATGTTGCATGCATCCCAATACTTGTCAAATTTTTCTTTCATTACCTTTGCCATATCTCAAATATAATCAGTTTGACTAGATTGCCAATCAAGAATACTCCCATAAACATCTAAAACTCCTTTGAAATAAAAATTAGCAAAAGGGTACTTAACCATAAAAAATTGAAGTGTAGCTTCATAAAATAATTTTAAGCAATCACAAATCACTTGACCTTTTTTCCATTCTTGTGGTGTTGGCAAACATGTGTAATCAGGATCTAGCTAGCTCTTTTAAACGAACAAATTCTAAATGAATATCTAATGCACTCTCAAGCATAAGAAATATTGAATTCCATCTAGTTGAGACATCACTTACTACACCCTTAGCAACCAAAATTATATGAGACAATGCATTTTCAAATTTTTGCTTTCTACTTTGAGAGGATTTGCAAAAGTTAACACTGTATTGAATTTTTTTTAACAGCCCATCTACCACTTTCAACCCATTATGTACAATGAGGTTTAGAATGTGTGCACAACATCTAATGTGAAACATATCACCATGAAGATACAATACCGCTTTATCATTAAGCCATTCTTTGAGGTGTCGTACCATAACATCATTGCTAGAAGCATTATCAACAGCAATAACAAATAGTTTGTTATCAATATTACATGAAAGTGTTGTAGATTTGATGAATTCACTAAGTGCAATACCAGTGTGTGGAGATGGAATCATGTGATATGCAATTTTTTGTTGTTGTACCCAGTTATCATCAATATAGTGACAAGTTACACAACAATAGCCATTATTTTGATGCTCAGATGTGCACAAGTCTGTCGTGAGGCTAACTCGAGATGATAACTGATTAAAAAACTTCCGCAAATCATCTTTTATGTCAGTAAAAACCTTTAAAACATCTGCCCTAACTGTATTTCTTGTATAGAATCTAACAACTGGATTGAAGGTCTTCATAAACTATTGAAAATACTCATGCTCAGTCATATTGAATGCTAATCATGCTTTGCAATCATCCAAGAAAAAGCCAATCTTGTTTTTTCTACATCAAACTTCCAAGTTCCTAATTTTGGAGGTTTGTTAGGAATAGTTATAGCAGACAACAATTTTTGACCTTGACGATTTATTGGCTTTCTCAAACAAGTATTCACATAATTTTTCAAAGGAGTAGTTCCTTTTGAGCTAGACCCATTAAATAATTTTTTTGTAATGATTACAAATGGCATTAATACTACCATCTGCTAAGCGTTGTTGTTCAAAATCCTGCCACTAATGACCATATTTTTCTTTTCTTTTTTCTTCTTCTATTAATTGACTTTCTTTCTCACCAACACCACTAGGCCCTTCATCAGGAACATTATTAGTGCATGTGTCATTGACAGGTATTTGAGATAAAATAGGACCAGTTACACGAGCATCACTAGCACTAGTTCCGGCAATAGTAGATGATGGTTCTGACATCTTTATCAATCTACAAATTTTAAAACAATGAATTTCACTGTATACAAATAAAACCTAAAAATAAAAAGTTAAACAAAGTATACAAAGAAAACTATTTATAAAGAAAAAAAAGAGAACAAAAAGAAAATTTTGTCGCAATTTTGATTGCAATAAATAGTTTATAATGGTTTGGAGTCCAATCTTGTAAACACTGAATTATAACAGTAATTGTCGAAGTTTTGATTGCAACGAATAATCTAATGGGATTTATAAAAAAAATTAATACTATGTTAGATATTTTCTTGCAAATGAAAGAAAATATTGGGGATGTGTTGGATTGTGATTTTCGGTTCAATTGCTTTTGGTGTAGGGTTAAGGTAAATAGAAAAAACCATCTTATAACTATTAAAAGCCCTAACTTCATGCAAAATTATTCATCATAACTATAAAATTACGTTATCCAATATTTATAAAAAAAATTGGAAAGGCAATTATTACTGAACTTTATGCAGATTATTCATCATAACTATAAAATTACGTTATCAAATCGTGTTCCCAAAATGCTTATTTTACTTTTCCACTCTAAAAGAAACCCAAATATAAGCCAAATAATTCATCATAACTATCAAATTATTCTTAAAATACAAATATAATGCAATTCTTTCCCAAAAAAAAACTTAATTATGTTATTTTTCACTTTCTTGCTCATTACTGAACCTAATCTGCAAAAGAAAGAAAAAAAATAAAAATTGAAAGAAAGGAACTCTCCAAAACTTGAGTATATAATTAGGATAAGGAAATTTTTTTGTGATCATACCTTCTTCAATCGAAAGAGAATTTTTAGATAGAAGAGATTGGTGAAAATCTTGATTTTTTGAAAGATGAGAAATGAGAGTAAGAGAACCGGTCGGAGGTCATGATTGGGTGAAAAATAGGGTAGATTCGGTAGAAAATAGGAATGTCTAGCTATTATGTTGTTACTCCCAACCGGAGGTCCAAAATGAAGCTAGAGTAGAAGAAGATGGTTCATGAGAAGAAGTCTGAAACTTTGTCCCTGAACTATCAAATAAGATGGAGGCTTTATATATAAAGACTAAAGTATCACCCAGCTGCTAGCATATGCTGCTAGCTGGCCTGCTGCATCACTCGATTCACTCTGCCTGTGACAACCTACCCTTTCATCTTCTTAAAGAAAAGACTCGGAACTTGGAATATTCAATACAAAAAGGAGTTGACCTGGTGGAGAGTAATTAAAATATCATCCATCTAGAGCCAACAGGCAATAGTGGCCGGCCTTTCACCTTCTTGTAATTAATATGCACTATTGTATTTGAGTTGGACACTTGGACTGTAGGAGAGTAATAAAATATCAACCATCTCGTAGTGGCTGACTGTCACACCCCAGTACCGAAATACGGAGACGTACATGGCCAGCTCTCCCGTACAAGGTATAAAACATCATACGGTAGTCACCGCTGTAAAAATACAATGGGGTACATGCTACAATAAGTCTCCTAGGATATCAGAAAAATTGTCTCAATCATTCAAGCAAGCAACAACAACATAGAACATGTGAGATAAAGCCGTAAGGCGTCCCAAATGCTCCATCTGAATGTTCTAGAGATCTAGCCATCAAAATGTTAGGCTAGCAGAATGTCAATAGTTACACAACCGAGATAAGCGACAGTCTGATTATATTACAGCTATGTAAAAATGTACTGATGTCCAGACAAGCAGGCTAATAAGTGTCGGTGGCTAAAAGCCCAAAAGAGTAGAATATACAAGATAAGCAGTGATCAAAAAAATCCACTTGTGCCCTTCAGCGACCATTCGTATGGTGCGCATCATCGTAAGGGAAATAACCTGGATCCTCTGGTGTTGGCCCTAAACATGGCCATACAAAACCAGTGGGGTTAAACCCCAAACAACAAGTACCACAAGGAACCACGAATGAAGAAACAAAAACCAGATCAAGCACATAGTACAAGAGCGAAGAATCATTGGTGCGTGCCTCATCTTTGGGATAATATGGCACTCCTTCACCAAACTAGGACAAAAAATGCCATGCCACCCATGATAAGGTACATCCTGTAGGATCAAAATATAATAGAATATACTCTAGAGGGGGGAGGGGTGAATAGAGTATGTAGCAGAATTTAGCAATTAAATTTTTTTACCAAGTTATACAAGTATCATGACTGCTATATATGTGTCACAGATATAAGTAAGTGTCACAGCTATTATAACACTCTAGCAATTGTGTTGTAGGTATGTCATAGCTATCACAATATAAGCCAAAGTAAAATAAAGAGTGAGAAGAAAAACGCAAACACTGCGATGTATCCTGGTATCCCTCAATGTGAGGACTAATCTAGGCGAGAGGACTCTAGCTCCTAGTTGGAATCTACTATACGAATGGAACACAAGCTTTGATTCGAAGGTTTGTCGGCTTCTTACAGACACGAGCTTTGATCCGAAGAGGTCGAAGACATCAAGTATGGAGTAAAGAACTTCTGAACAAGCTTTTGATTACAATTCTCTGAACTTCTAGACCGTACCGTACTAGAAACTGAGATTAGAGAATTGTAATTGGCTTGGGATATAAAAATGAAGGCATTTTAGAACTCATATACCAGAAGATAAGAGAAGTTTGAAAGTGAATTGATTAATATTTTGGAATGTGAAATCTTTTCTTTAGTTATAGGATTTCTCAAAGGAGATTTCGGACAGAACTCGGCCAGAACTCGTCTAGAGTTCGTCTGTAAAATATCAAAAAATAGCCATTGTATCCGAAACTGCAGGGGACCAAGTTTCTGAACAAAATCTTCACTAAGGCCGAACTCGGGCCGAACTTGGGCCGAACTCGGGTCGAGTTCTATTCCCTTAGTTCAGGGCCAGGACAAAAATTAAGCTGAGTTTTGGGTCCAACTAAAGATAAACCAAAACGTAGGATTTTAGGCTATTTCAATATTGACTATTTTGAAAATAATTTAGGGTAGCCTAATTGCCAGTACGACGCGGAGTAAAGTATATTCCTAGACTCAATAAAATAAAAAATTATATTGCATACAAAATATAAAGACAGATACGATGACTGGAAGCAGCTCTGAACAGTTGATGTTGCAGTTGTCGCAGTACGTCTGAAAAGTATCGCAGTATCTTATATCGAGTCCAGGTTAGATCGATTATCAAAATTGGTTTGACCATGACCAATGGGCCAATAATCTCCCCTATTTTGATAATTGACAAACCTTGATCGATATAACATCTTGATCGAACAGATTTAAAAATCAATTGAATTGGTACTAATTAATTGTAGTCACTAGATGTTGTATCTTTTTCTTCCCCGTTGTCATTTAGCAAAATTTCTAGGAGAAGAAAGCTCCCCCATAAAATGTGCTTACAAAAAAACTGACAAGTGAAGAAAAAATAGATTGTGTATATTTTATAGAAATAGAGCATTTTAAAAAATGCAGTAGCTAAATATGAATGCTAAACAAGACAAAAAAGTTAATATACATGTAAATAGAATAAAACTTAAATAGATAAAATTTTGAGTACAACTAACTGAAATAGTTTCACCATACACAAAGTACTATTACTGGAAATGCATAAATAAAATCTAATCATTGGAATATAGAAGACATTTCCAAGATACATAGACATAAAGTGAAAAATCCAACTAAAAATATCTAGACTAAAACATAACATCTAGATATCTACTCATCATCAGAAGAACCCTCATCAATATGATCATCAGCAGTAGGAGAAGCACCACAAAGATCAGAAAGACTAGCGCTACTAGGTGGTCTGACGTCAAGAGAAGAGTGGTACCAATCTCAAGTACCGCCAAAGTAAGGACGAACAACCTCGTCATCAACTCTGAAGCCTGAGTAAGAGGGATCTCTGGGAATGGAAACACCGGGCTGATGAGTGTGAAAGAATTAGAAATCATCAAATGAATTTGAGAGTGCTTGAATGCGCGTAGTATCGTGGAACTCATATCCCTCGATCATATCATGCAACTTTGTTCTCAAAGCATTTAGCTGATCTAGAGTAGCTCGATGATAGTTATCCATCTTTTAATGTAGGCCCTCGATGGTCATAGGATAAGCCTGAGCAGATGGAGAAGGTATTGTAAACCCCCTCGATTTATTCTGTAGATAGTTAGAGTGGATTTGGAAAATTTTAGTTTCGGTAGCAGATGTCGAGGTTTAGAGTGGAGATAATTTATCTGGTATTTAATTCAATTAATTAAAATCCTTGGCGCGCCCTATCATTGTTTGATTATTCGGAGCCCAATATAAGCCCATAAATTCTGTTCAATTATTGTATTTCTGACCCGACCCGCCAAATTAGGCACTGGACTTCTCCGTCACTTAAATCAGTTTCCGTTGTGCTCTAAATTAATTGCATAATTTTCCGAAATCGTAACCCATATTTAATTCCGTGTCGGACACCTATGTCGTTACTCTAAAATTTGGGTTACCAACTTAACCCGTTGAGCCGGACCAACTAAAGGGTCAAAGACTGATTCCAAGCCCCTACCATTTTTGACCTTTGCGTCATTTCCGGATTTTGAACCCAAGTGCCCCCATTTAATTTAAATTCGCGGGACACATTATTTCTATTTAAATCGGGGATACCAACTTTGTAAATCCCATTTTTAATCCTAAATTAATCCCAATGCCATTTTAATTAAACCCGTGCCTAACGCACAATACCCCCTCACCATGAAAATTACTAAACACAATTTTCTCCACAATTTTTGTGTCATTTTATGTGTTCGTACAATTTTTCGAATTTAAGGGGCTAAGTTGCAATTAATGAAATTATGTGTCATCACCCTATTGGCCATGAACAATGGAGAGGTCCCAAAATGGGGTCCCACTCTCACCCATCCATTCACCCCCTTCATGAAGAAACCAACTTTCCTTCATGACAAATCACAACCCTCCATTTTGAAAGACACCATCACAATCCTCTATCCCCTTCACAAACCCCTATAAAGCAACACCTCACCCCACCCTCAACATACACCACCGGCCCTAATCCCAAGGAAACTCCTCTCTCTCTCTCTCTCCTCACTCCTTCATTTAAAACTCTCCATGCAAAAGCTTCTCCACTCTCCATTATTTTCTTCTTCTTCTTCCTTAGTCTCTTCTTCCTCTTGGAGAACTCCGGCCGACGACTCGACTCCGGCCAGGCGACGCCGCCGCTCCGGCCCGCTGTAGCTTCCCCGCCGGACTGTGAGTCCACCAGCTCCGGCCCGCTGTAGATGCCCCGCCGGACTGTGCGTCCTCCCCCGCTCCGGCCACAGCTCCGACTGAGCAGCCCCCAACCCTCCGCGGCTAAGCTTTCTGACCAACCGTGCTTCCCTCCGGCCACCTCCTTATCCTACCACCACCACCACCAGTTTCTACACTACCACCACCATCACCACCACCATCAATTTTCACCACCACCTTCGCCACCAGTTTTCACCACCACCATCACCACTAGTTTTCACCACTACCACCATCGTCGCCACCTCCCCCGGCCACCTTCTCCGACCGTACACGGCACCGTCGTCGCCAAGGTCGACTCTCCCCCTATCTTCATTTAAATTCCAAAATTGTTTTGGTTATAAATAGGATGGTGTTTATATATGTGAAATGCTAGCTAGGATTTTGGATTATATATGTGGATGGCTAGTGTAATGTGATAATTGAAAAATATGATTGAGGTATATATAGGTTGAGGTTAATGATGATTAAATATGAATATGGATGAGGTTGTGTTTAATGAGGTTTAATATATTTCTAGTATTTATGTAGTGATGAGATAAATGATTAGTGTAGTGTAATACTTGAACTACGGGATTAAGGTTTATATTGGCTAAGGCAAATGATGATTAATGCGAATATGGATTTTTATGACTTGAGGTGGTGTTAACATGTTTTAGGGTTTATTTAGTGTAGTGACCTTGTAACTTATGTTTTATGAAGATGGATTTGGATGTGGTACTTGGATGGAAATTAGGGTTGGCTTCTACATAAATTATCGTGATTTAATTAAAACATGTACTCGAGGAGAATAGAGTTTTGACCATGGAGCCAACTAATCAGGATATATCGTACATGGTGGGAAAATATTAGTTTATTTACGGAGAATTAAATCGAGGAGAGTGTACCAATGATTAGCTGATTTGACCATCGTGCTGATAGTCAACTGTAGTCAACCCCCTAGTGACTTGTCCCTGTGAGTCGTAGCTGAGACTGAGTTTAGGTGTAGATGTGTGTAGCACCCCTGTCTGTCGTAAATTAGATTATTGATTCTGGTTTGTAACTCATCTCTAGGTACTGCGGGACCTGAGGACTTGGACGCGGTACCAGATCCCCGTCATCAGCAGCCGCACGCAGGCAAGCGTACCTTGCCACCCTGTATTTCAGTTTACAGATACTTGTTGTTCTTTATGTACTTCATGCCCATATTTATGTTGACGTTCGATACTCCGTGTCCGGTTCACAACCGGGTGTTGACATTCGACGTAACGTCTTAGTATAATTGCTAGATGCTTCACAGTATCTTGATGCACGTACCTAAGTACATCGATACCCCAGGACACATTTATACACCGTGATCGTGCCAGATTCCTGTTTGCTGATACTGACATCATGACCAGAGACTGGGACGACCTTAGGGTCGCGTCTGTTGAGTTAATTCTGTGCGTCGAGACTGTAGTTAGAGGTTCAGGTTCAACGCACAATCATTGACCGCTTGGGAAGGGGAAGACAGTTACTAGACGTTTGGGCTACTCTGCACGCGCTTATATATATGTAGTATTTTGTAGTGATACCTGTATCTAGTGTAGCTGTTTCTGTCACCACCCGCACCCGGAATTGGGGCACGAGTACGCGGGTACGTCCAGCCTACGCCGCAGCATCGGCGGTAGAACGCTGTCAAGGTCTTGATACTATCTAGCCAATCTCACACAAGCATCCAATCTCCAAAAGGAGGCACGGATGACACAAATAAAATGAACACATACTCAATCACAGGATTACAGCACGATAAGATAGCGAACAAAAAATTAAATACAACTCAAGTCTAAAGTAATAATCAATCTCCACAATTATCCATATCTCAACAAAATCATGCCGGAGACAAATCCGGTACCAAATAGTCTACTAAAAGAATAAATCAGAAAACTAGTGATTCCGGCTAGACCTCCCGGAATCACAACTAAACTATCAAGTCCAAATTTGCAGCTACTCACCATATGGTCCATAAAGTGTCGGACACCGGTCCTCTAAGGCATAGTCTGGAAAAATATTTCCAGTCAGGAAGGAGCAAAGTACAAATCTCAAATAACAGTTCCATTTAATTGATAAGGACTATAAAACAATAAACATATGATGCTAGATACTGAGAAGACATTGAAATAAATGCAATGGCAATAAAGGAGAGACAGGCAATGTAAAGAGACAGGTAATAGGCAATATGACATAGTCAGCGCATATATGAAAATGAAAAGAACAAAGAACAGTATCATATACGGGTGATGTAGTATATGATTTAAAATAGAGAACTGTAATCTACTTAAGTGTTTGAAATAGTAGTTTCGAAATGTGATCGGCTTGGGAACATGTACGATAGCTATAGGGCCTGGCTAATCATGGGTGAAGAGCATGATTAACACTTACATTATTCTACACTGCAATAAGAGGTTATGATCACATTTCTTACTAACTACTTCTCCGCCCCCAACTAGTACTGTGGATCCAACCATGACACGTCACGATACACGAGCAAGTCCAATCTATCATGTACGATGTCTAATATACATGTCGTGTACAATGTCAATACGATAATCAATATAACATCTCATGACTGCAGATCCAAGCTATATACTAGTCCGTGTAGCACAGTGTCAAGGATTCAGATGTAACATTTCTAGATTATTGAACTTATAGAAATTATCAAGGAATTGAAAATTATCAGAGAATGTACTTGCCTTGGGTCCTTAGCTGGTAATTATTGATGTCCTGTCCCAGAGTATCTCCTGGATGAAACAACAGTCCTATAAACACATCACAGTATCACTTGTATCAGGTGCTACCCTAACACACAGTCTATAAACACTGAATTCGGGACTACTCTAGGTATGATACTGGTCACCTAGGATCACCTAGTAGATTCACCAATTAAACATATTAGCAATAATTTAATTAATACATATATATGGTTATACCAAAATTATATACGAAATATGTATAAGTGTATATTCATAATAGAATTATATAACATATATATATATATATATATATGAGCTGAAAAATGCATACCATATTTTATGCGTATACGAGGAATATATATATACATATATACTGAAAGTACATATATATATATACACACCCATTTATACATATACCAAATACGTATATATATATATATATATATATATATATATATATATATATATATATATATATATATATATATATATATATATATATATATATATATATATATATATATATATACCCAAAAAATATATATATATGCTACATTTATTTATATGCCAAATTATGTTTTTATTAAACATATACCAAATAACATATACTAATTTGAATTAAAACATACGCCTAAATACATACCAATATACGTATACGCATTTATATACATATAGATATATCTACACATTATTTAATATATACTAATACATATACAAAATATATATATACTATACATATATATGCTAATCATTAATTAATAAATAATATACGTATACAAAATATGAATATATACTCATACGTATATACGTATGTATATATATGTATACAAGAAGAAGGAAGAGGGAGAGGAGAATAGGAGCTCACTGTGATGGGGTCGGCCGGCCGCCTGACCGGAGAGGATGGCCGGATCTCTGTTGGTGGTGGTGGTGTTAGATGTAGGTGGTGGCAGGCCGCGGTTGGAGGGCTGGCTGACCGGACAGCAGGGTGGTCGGAGCAGCCAGCGAGGTCGCCTGGTCGGAGTGCAGAGGAAGTCGGGGGCTTGGCTGATGGGGGAGTGGTTGGCCGCTGGGCCGGAGGGAAGGAGGAATGTGATCGGAGAGGGGCTGACAGTGGGAAGAGCGGGGCCGGAGGTCGGGCTGAGCCGCCGGAGAAGGGAGAGGGCCGCCGGGAAACTGCTACGGGCCGCCGGACTTGACAGCGGATGGAGAGGTGGAGGAGCAGTGGAGCGTGCCGGCGCCGGAGTGCAGCAGGGAATGGTCGGGGTGCAGAGGGCTCGGGTGAACAGTAGGTGCGGGGGCTGAATAGTGATCCCCCCTTCTTCCTTTTGAATTTAAAATAAAAGAAGAAGAGGAAGAAGAAGAAGAAGAAGAAGAAGAAGAAGAAGAAGAAGGGAGAAGGAGAAGAAGAATTTACATGCGTTGGAGAGAGGAAATGTGGGGGCTTGTGAGTAGGTGGGGAAACCTAGGTTTTCTAGGGAAGGGTGTGAGATGTTACTTTAAATAGGAAGAGGGTGTGGAATAAAGGGTTAGGATTTGCCCGTAGGATGAGTGGTCCAGATTTGTCATGAGGGAAAAATAATTCATGTAGGAATGAGGGTGAGGTTTAGCTAAAAATTATTAGGGCTCCCTCATTGGTTTAAACAAATGGGTGTTGACACCAAAATGCAAATTTGCAAATTAGCCCCCTTAAATTTGGGTATTTGCACAGACGCATAAAATGATGAAAATTTGGTGGGCGATTCGGTATCTGGTGTTTTGTAGGGTCAGGGGGCGCTGTATGTTTGGTACGGGCTCAAATAGCAGGGCACTGAAATTAAATTGGGATTTTCAGAATCGGTTAAAATAGTATCCTCAATTTAATTAGAAATAACTGTAAGTTGTGTTCAAAAATTAATTAGGAGTACATGGGGCCAAAATCAGGTCAGGTCATCAATACCAATAATGAAGAAGACTCAGAACAGGATATTACCCTAATTTGGGTCGCACGAAAAATAGGTCAAGATTGCCTCAAATTTTGATTGGAACGCACAACGATACAAAAATAGAAATTTATTAAATAACGTCCGCGACGATTTTTGTGCGGCTAGAAATAATGCACAGAGAGCATAATTATGAGTTACAAAAATAGTAGAATGGAAGGCGGGCATGTCTAGGGCAAGATTGTGAAATTTGTTGGAAGACAAAAGCTAGGGTAGCGCTCCAAATATAGAAGCAAAGGCAATGCGCAATAATTAATTTAAAATACGGTAATTAATTACAATCTCCAATAAATAAATTCTAGATAAACAATTAAATACAGAATTCCACAATTCGGACAGGTGTTCATCTACTGGCTTCTAGGTCAAGTCTACCAGCACAAACACAAATGAACACTGCATATAATCATATATTTAATTACACATCTTACATAATTATTTAAATTAAATATACTATCATGCAATTACTTAATTGTAACTACCATAATATTAAATATTATAAAAAGTAAAAAATACCCCTGTTTTCGGAATGTGGTAGTGACAAGTCTACCCTCCTTAAAAGAATTTCGTCCTCGAAATTTAAAATCCTCAAGGTAGCGTTTATTCATACACATTATCATTTCCCTCAAAGTTTAAATTCATCATCCATGAAATCAGGTAATAATCCACAATGTCCTTTCACAATTTTCAAAAATTCTGAAATTATTGCATTCCGGAAAAATCCTCGAAATAAAATCAAAGTCCATTTTTTTTTATCAAAAATTTCTCCGAAATTTTTAGTTAATAATTCAATACTCGGAATTTAATATCCACTCCTCTAATTTGATTTTAATCAATGCACATATAAAATTTAAATCTCGTCCCAAAAATTGAATTCAAACATTAATCCATCAAAATTTTATTCCTCGATTTCCTCTTTCCTCAAAATACTCAACAATACGATACTTAAGGATTCTCCAAATGCAACATCCAAATATAACATTTTTTTAAAATTCATAACTTGCAATCCAATAGTTTAATGACAATCTCCTTAACTTTCTCAAATTCTAATGATAACCTCGGTCATATCATATCCTTCATGGAATTAATACATCATAAATTCTGCCATGTTAAATTCTTGGCCCTTTATTTAAATCGATGCTTATCCTCAAATTTTAATCATCTTGTCTCTCTTGTCAAGTCATAACTCCTTCATGAATCTTCGTCATGGTTAAACCCCAATAATCATGGTCCAAGAAAAATCTTTCCTACAATCATACAACATACAATCTAAGGGAAATATGTACGGTCATAGTGTCTTTTGTCATGGTATTGTAGTCTCTGTATCATGGTGTACTACTAACTACATTATAACAAGAAAATCATGCATACAAGCTACGGTACTAAGGTATCAGTCAATCAATCAAATAGATAGGAACAGAAGGAAGGAAAGAACAGAACCTGCTAATACATTACCTGCAGTATCGGTCTCCTCGACCGTCATCGCAAGTGCCCCGCCCTGCTGGGGTGGTTCCCTTTGCGGGTGCTGAGCATTATACGGTTCCACGGGTAGCCTAACTGGATCTCTATAATCTGAAGCGGCGCGCTGGCCGGGAAGATAAGGGGCTAGAAGACAATCCCTTACTCGATGTCCTGCAGCGCCGCAGTGCAAACAAAGTCCTAGTCTCGTTCTAGAGCTCTCCCAAAGGTGACCTGGCTTCTTACAGAAATGACAAGTCTGCTGTGTCTCTCTCGGAGGCTGTTGCTGATTCTGTTGAACACGGACTGGTGCCTGGTACTGTTGTTGATACTGATACGCCCATGGATGTTGCTGGATAGGAACTGGTGCTAGGTACTGCGGTGGATGCTGAAATATCCATGGTTGTTGCTGAATATGAAATGGTACTGGGTACTGCTATTGGTGCTGAATACGGGGATGCTTGGCTGGTCCTGTGCTACCATTCGTATCTCCAAAAGTATTGTGACTCCTCTTAGGCCTGAGATCCAGATCCTCTTCTGCAATCTGAGCATCCATCAAGATAGCCTCAAAGGTAGCGGTACGACGACCAGAAGTACGTGACCTAATCTCTCTCGCCAGTCCCTTTCTAAATTTCCGGGCTCGATCTCCTGGGTCTCGAATCATGGACGATGCAAAACGGCTCAATCTACAGAATTCTGCAGCGTACTCGTCGACCGACATGTTTCCTTGAACCAAGTCATGAAACTGACTTTCCAAGGTTCCCAATGCCACGTCGGGAAAGAACTTCTCCTTGAAGAGCTCCTTGAAGGTCTTCCAAGTAAGTCCTTGTGCAGTAATTCTCAGCTCTGTGCGATACCACGTGAGTGCGATATCGAACATCTGACCGCCAGCGGCTTCTATCTGCAAGTTCTCCGGAATCTGGGTCAATCGCAGGCTCCTCTTTATATCCTCTAGCCAGTCGTCAGCGTAGAGTATCCCTTCGGTGCCTTTGAACTCTCGAGGCATCATCCTTTTGAAGTCCACTATAGTGCCTAATCTCTGTTGCTGCTGGCCAGGAAACTGCTGGTACTGTGCTACTCTCTCCAAAGCTTGGAGAGTCACCTGATGAGCATTCTCCATGTTCTCTCTCATCAACTCGGTTTGTGCCTGGTGCGCTTCTGCTTGCACCCTCTGAGCCTCAGCTTGAACTCGCTGAGCATCTGCCGTCACTCTCTGGACATCTACCATGCCCTGGATCAAGGTAAACATCTGCGTCCCGTCAATGGATAAACCTCCGGGAATCGGAGTCGGTGGAGGTGGAAGGTTGTCCGTCACAGCTGCGGCTATCCTCTGAACAGGTGGGGGAGGAGGATCCCCGAAAAGTGCAGACACTCCTACGTGCATCGGAGATGTAGGAGGAACTACGACTGTCTGTCCCTCAGGTGGAGAGGTGGCAGACCCCTCTAAAGCTGATATTCCCGCTCTCATAGATCATGTCTGCGGCGACATCCTGAAGACAGATCCCAAAGAATCAATTAAGGCAAAATGCGATATCATCAAGGAAGGACAGTACAGTTCTAAAGAGCAACATTCAAGATAAAAGATTGGGAATAAATATTCCTAGTTATGATTTTACAGGTCAATGATGCATCCAAGGTTTGATACCTCTACTCCCTAGGTACCACAGTTCTACTAGTAACATACTCACTGCTAGCTTTCTTACCTATTGCAATCGCTGATACTAGTTATTCTTATCACTCAAGTGCATATCAAATACAACACACCATACTAAGTACTTTTCTTTCTAATACAACCCTAGATGGACGCCCAAGTCAGTTGGCAGTTAGATCTCAATCATGCTCAAGCCAACAGATCCTTACACATGCATCTCATCTACTTATATACTAATATATCTCTCCCACTATAAAATCTTATCCTCAAATAAAATTCCTCAAAATAACTCCTCGAATAAATTTTAAAGTAAAATGCATACACTTTCCTCAAGGTCAATTATCTAAATACTGAAGTAAAAAACTTAATCACACAAAAAAATCCTTACAGACTTGTCTAGGTTCATTGAATCGAATCTGGATCCTCAAAAAATTTAATAACAATATCTCAACTTCTCAAAATTCAAAAATACAATTCGTTTTCACTCTTCAAATTATAATTTAAATCCATATCTAGTAGTCCAATAGCCCTAGTGTTATCTTCCTCACTGTCCTCATCGACATGCGTCATCATATAATACCATAAATCAGTCTGCAAATTCATTTTGATACGAAATCAAACCCTACCATGAAACCAAAATCCTAATTTAATACCTGATCAACAATCAACAAGTGAGAATGGACGGAACAAGGGAATGATTTTAAATTGAAAATTTTAACAAGATTCTCAGGGGTCATCCCAGGAATCTCTCAAGAAATTGTGATTGAGTATTCGCTCTCATCCTAGTATCCTATGTCCTAGATCCTATCGCAGGCACGCAGTAGTGTAACAAGGATGCCACACTACTACGATATCGCACAACTCGCGAAGTCTGACCTGCATGGGCCACCACTAAAAACGTGTCACGACCCGCACCCGGAATTGGGGCAAAAGTACGCGGGTACGTCCATCCTACGCCGCAGCATCGGCGGTAGAACGCTGTCAAGGTCTTGATACTATCTAGCCAATCTCACACAAGCATCCAATCTCCATAAGGAGGCACAGATGACACAAATAAAATGAACACATACTCAATCACAGGATTACAGCACGATAAGATAGCGAACAAAAAATTAAATACAACACAAGTCTAAAGTAATAATCAAACTCCACAATTATCCATATCTCAACAAAATCATGCCGGAGACAAATCCGGTACCAAATAGTCTACTAAAAGAACAAATCAGAAAACTAGTGATTCCGGCTAGACCTCCCGGAATCACAACTAAACTATCAAGTCCAAATTTGTAGCTACTCACCATATGGTCCATAAAGTGTCGGACACCGGTCCTCTAAGGCATAGTCTGGAAAAATGTTTCCAGTCAGGAAGGAGCAAAGTACAAATCTCAAATAACAGTTCCATTTAATTAATAAGGACTATAAAACAATAAACATATGATGCTAGATACTGAGAAGACATTAAAATAAATGCAATGGCAATAAAGGAGAGACAGGCAATGTAAAGAGACAGGTAATAGGCAATATGACATAGTCAGCGCATATATGAAAATGAAAAGAACAAGGAACAGTATCATATACGGGTGATGTAGTATATGATTTAAAATAGGGAACTGTAATCTACTCTAAGTGTTTGAAATAGTAGTTTCGAAATGTGATCGACTTGGGAACATGTACGATAGCTATAGGGCCTGGCTAATCATGGGTGAAGAGCATGATTAACACTTACATTGTTCTACACTGCAATAAGAGGTTATGATCATATTTCTTACTAACTACTTCCCCGCTCCCAACTAGTACTGTGGATCCAACCATGACACGTCACGATACACGAGCAAGTCCAATCTATCATGTACGATGTCTAATATACATGTCGTGTACAATGTCAATACGATAATCAATGTAACATCTCATGACTGCAGATCCAAGCTATATACTAGTCCGTGTAGTACAGTGTCAAGGATTCAGATGTAACATTTCTAGATTATTGAACTTATAGAAATTATCAAGGAATTGAAAATTATCAGAGAATGTACTTGCCTTGGGTCCTTAGCTGGTAATTATTGATGTCCTATCCCAGAGTATCTCCTGGATGAAACAACAGTCCTATAAATACATCACAGTATCACTTGTATCAGGTGCTACCCTAACACACAGTCTATAAACACTGAATTCGGGACTACTCTAGGTATGATACTGGTCACCTAGGATCACCTAGTAGATTCACCAATTAAACATATTAGCAATAATTTAATTAATACATATACATATGGTTATACCAAAATTATATACGAAATATGTATAAGTGTATACTCATAATAGAATTATATAACATATATATATATATGAGCTGAAAAATGCATACCATATTTTATGCGTATACGAGGAATATATATATACATATATACTGAAAGTACAAATATATATATATATACCCATTTATACATATACCAAATACGTATATATATATATATATATATATATATATATATATATATATATATATATATATATATATATATATATATATATACCCAAAATATATATATATATGCTACATTTATTTATATGCCAAATTATGTTTTTATTAAACATATACCAAATAACATATACTAATTTGAATTAAAACATACGCCTAAATACATACCAATATACGTATACGCATTTATATACATATAGATATATCTACACATTATTTAATATATACTAATACATAAACAAAATATATATATACTATACATATATATGCTAATCATTAATTAATAAATAATATACGTATACAAAATATGAATATATACTCATACGTATATACATATATATATATATATATATATACATATATATATATACATATATATATATATATATATACATATATATATATATATATACATATATATATATATATATATATATGTATACCAGAAGAAGGAAGAGGGAGAGGAGAATGGGAGCTCACTGTGATGGGGTCGGCCGGCCGCCTGACCGGGGAGGATGGCCGGATCTCTGTTGGTGGTGGTGGTGTTAGATGTAGGTGGTGGCAGGCCGCGGTTGGAGGGCTGGCTGACCGGACAGTAGGGTGGTCGGAGCAGCCAGCGAGGTCGCCTGGCCGGAGTGCAGAGGAAGTCGGGGGCTTGGCTGATGGGGGAGTGGTTGCCGCCGGGCCGGAGGGAAGGAGGAATGTGATCGGAGAGGGGCTGACAGTGGGAAGAGTGGGGCCGGAGGTCGGGCTGAGCCGCCAGAGAAGGGAGAGGGCCGTCGGGAAACTGCTAGGGGCCGCCGGAGTTGACAGCGGATGGAGCGGTGAAGGAGCAGTGGAGCGTGCCGGCGCCGGAGTGCAGCAAGGAATGGTCGGGGTGCAGAGGGCTCGGGTGAACAGTAGGTGCGGGGGGTGAACAGTGTTCCCCCCTTCTTCCTTTTGAATTTAAAATAAAAGAAGAAGAGGAAGAAGAAGAAGAAGAAGAAGAAGAAGAAGAAGAAAAGAGAAGAAGAAGGGAGAAGGAGAAGAAGAATTTACATGCGTTGGAGAGAGGAAATATGGGGGCTTGTGAGTAGGTGGGGAAACCTAGGTTTTCTAGGGAAGGGTGTGAGATGTTACTTTAAATAGGAAGAGGGTGTGGAATAAAGGGTTAGGATTTGCCCATAGGATGAGTGGTCCAGATTTGTCACGAGGAAAAAATAATTCATGTAGGAATGAGGGTGAGGTTTAGCTAAAAATTATTAGGGCTCCCTCATTGGTTTAAACAAATGGGTGTTGACACCAAAATACAAATTTGCAAATTAGCCCCCTTAAATTTGGGTATTTGCACAGACGCATGAAATGATAAAAATTTGGCGGGCGATTCGGTGTCTGGTGTTTTGTAGGGTCAGGGGCACTGTATGTTTGGTACGGACTCAAATAGCAGGGCACTGGAATTAAATAGGGATTTTCAGAATCGGTTAAAATAGTATCCTCAATTTAATTAGAAATAACTGCAAGTTGTATTCAAAAATTAATTAGGAGTACATGGGGCCAAAATCAGGTCAGGTCATCAATACCAATAATGAAGAAGACTCAGAACAGGATATTACCCTAATTTGGGTCGCACGAAAAATATGTCAAGATTGCCTCCAATTTCGATTAGAACGCACAACGATACAAAAATAGGAATTTCTTAAATAACGTCCGCGATAATTTTTGTGCGGCTAGAAATAATGCACAGAGAGCATAATTATGAGTTACAAAAATAGCAGAATGGAAGGCGGGCATGTCTAGGGCAAGATTGTGAAATTTGTTGGAAGACAAAAGCTAGGGTAGCGCTCCATATATTGAAGCAAAGGCAATGCACAATAATTAATTTAAAATACGGTTATTAATTACAATCTCCAATAAATAAATTCTAGATAAACAATTAAATACAGAATTCCACAATTTGGACAGGTGTTCATCTACTGGCTTCTAGGTCAAGTCTACCAGCACAAACACAAATGAATACTGCATATAATCATATATTTAATTACATATCTCACATAATTATTTAAATTAAATATACTATCATGCAATTACTTAATTATAACTACCATAATATTAAATATTATAAAAAGTCAAAAATACCCCTGTTTTCGGAATGTGGTAGTGACAGTTTCACCCGTGTGACTCCTTGCCCGGAGCTGCGGTACGTGCCGTGTGTTTCCGTGTCAGGAGCTACGATTTTATTTTGGACGGTCCACGCGTCGAACATTGTCTTTAAACTGTGTCACACTTGTTTGGTTATGATAGAGTACCCTGTCGTTGCACTTGTACTTTCTGTTTACCTGGCATGCTATATTTTGTACCTTGTTACGTCCCTCTGAGGACATGGTTCTCTGCCAGTTTTGTAGCATAGATGATTACAGAGCTTTGAAGTTGCTGTTGGAGTTGCATGTCTCGCGGGCATGCTACCAGGTACTCACATCATATCTACCGGCATTATGGTTATTTTATATTGATTATTCATCTGCTGTTGTAGCCTAGTTTTTATAGACTCATACTTCTTCTCGAGTCTATTCGAGTTAGTGTGTTATTGGGCGGCCGACTCTAGCACATATAGCTCTTTCTTGTATACTGTTATACATTGTGGATTGAGACATAGAGGTTTATATTTATGGGATATCTAGATTGTGCCCTTTATATTATAGCTTATACGTATTCGAGTCAGACCAGAGTCTGGTCGAATGCGTAGCTGGCGTGTCACGTATTCCTGGTTCTACGTATTTTGGGACTAGGGCGTGACATGTACTGGAGCAGCAGTGGATATGGGAGCAGCATGGGAGTAGAAGAAGAAAGACGACGAGATGCCATGGGTGGTCTGGGCTTATAAGTAAGAGTACACTCAGACATATCAATTCCAAAATGCTGAAAGATGAGGGGTAGGTACATCGCGTAGAGAAGCTTTCTCCTGTTTTTGCGACATCGTACCATTGCCTCGATGATAGTCCTTGGGACCAAAAAGGTATCCCAAAGTGAATATAGTATAGGACATACAACTCTAGGTTGGTGACTTCGTTTGTGGAGGTGGACTTAGGCAGGATAGTGGAAAAGATAATTCGATAAAGCTCATAGAAATATATGTTCATGAATTTGGCTTTAAATTTGCCAGATGGAACATGGTCATGGTGACAAATGTAATATTTAAAAAATTTAAGTGTTGTGCCAGTAGAAAACTCATATTCAGTAATATCAACTAGTGCCTGACCTTCATTTGGGATCCGAAGTATTTCGGCTAAGTCAACATCATTAAATTTAATACTTTTTCCTGCGACACGGGACGAAATAAAACGATAAAAGCTTCTTCCTCAAAGGAAAAGCTGTAGTAAAACATCCTGATTGTATTAGGTGCAATAGGAAAATAGTAAGTCACCAGATCATTCAACTGCAAATGGTCAAAACATCCCTTGTGGTGTGAAAAGATAGGCCACTGGACAGGGTACGGAACAGACATTATGGGTTGCATAGTCGGCAAACCATGCAAAGGATTGTTCAAGAATTCCAAAAAGGGAACCGTTGAATTAACCATCATCCATGGAAACTGGCTAGAAGAGAGAGTCCCGATAAGGGTCGAAGGACGAACCTTCGTCGTTCGTTCTCTTCTTTCTCTTAAAAGGATTAACAAACTTAGATGCCATTGAATTTCAAGTAATAAATAAATTTGTATGAAATAATGAATAAAGAGACGGAAGATAAACTAGAGTTATACCTTCCAGAGATGAAGTATATAGTAGAGGAGGATCTAGAAAGCCTGAATCCAAAGTTTGAGCAAGAAATATCAAGGGAATTGGAGGGATAAAATTCAAACAAAAACTAGGGTTTATGGGGTTCTCGGCTGCTGTTTCTCGGATTGGAGAAGGAAGATGATGGTACGGTATGATAAATAAGAAAGTGGGACAGTTTTGAATTCTGCTGCAATTCGACTCAGCAGAGTTCGGGCCAAACGCGGGCCGAATTCGTGCCGAGTTCGCCTAGAACTCATTTTGGTCATTTTGCAATAAATAAAAAAATCTACTTTAAAATTTATCAATCCATTCAACTTGTTTCATTCGTAAGAATAATAATTTTAAATTTTAATAAATATACTTAAAATTATTTTAGGAATTACCTTTTGTATACTGCGATTGTCTCAAATTAGTTGTAGGGGTACTGTCCCTGCTAGCGAAGGTCCACCGGGGGCCACTTAAGTTCGGTTTTGTTTTAGCCGTAGCCGTGGTGACAGAAATATCCTTTGTAAGCTAGTCTCCAAAACAAATTTTCTATATTAGAAGTAATTTAATAAGATAAAATTAATTAATATTATTGATATCTAAAATTCTTAATTCACGATGTAAGTAGTTGAAGCTATCTTCTGCTAAAGGTTTAGTAAAGATATCAGCCAATTATTTTTCCGTGTATATGTATTCTAAATTAATGTCTCCATTTTATTGATGATCTTTAAGAAAATGATGCCGAATCTCAATGTGCTTAGTGCGTGAGTGATATACTTGATTCTTAGTCAAATTAGTAGTGCTAGTGTTGTCACAGTAAATGGGAATATGTGAATATTGCAAGTTATAGTCTTCTAGAGTTTTCTTTATCCACAAAATTTGTGCATAACATCCTGCGGCAATATACTCAGCCTCAGTAGTTGATAAAGCTATAGAATTTTGTTTCTTACTAAACCAAGAGACTAAAGCTTTGCCTCAGAAATGACATGTACCACTAGTACTTTTTTTATCCACTTTGCATCCTACAAAATCAGCATCCGAATAACTGACTAGGTCAAGGGACGTGGTTTTAGGACACCATAAGCCGACAAAAGGAGTAATTTTAAGGTATCAAAAGATATGCTTAACGGCGCACAAATGTGATTCCTTAGGGTTAGCTTGAAATCGTGCACACAAGCAAACACTAAACATGATATCAGGATAACTTGTAGTTAAATAAAATAAGCTACCAATTATACCTCGATACTTACGTATGTCGATCGGTTTGCCTTGTTCATCTATGTCAAGCTTTTTTTAAGTTGCCATTGGAGTACCAAAGGGCTTGGCGTATTCCAGATCGAACTTCTTTAAGAGGTCTTTTGTATACTTGGCTTGTTTGATGAACGTCTCATTTTGAGTTTGTTTGATTTGCGGTCCAAGAAAAAACTTCAGCTCTCCCATCATGCTCATCTCAAACTCACTACCTTTTGGGATCTCACCTATTACCAAGTCCTTGGGGTGATTGGCCATGAATTTTATTCTCTTTGGCAGATTCTCCAAGTAGCTGGTACTGGATTCTATTTTGGTTGGTGCTTTGCTTGATGTATCGATATCTTCTTCATCACTATCATTGTTCATTTTATTGTTTATCTCATTGAAGGTGACGTTGATTGATTCTTCGATCGTCATTGAATTCTTGTTGAAGACTCGGTATCCTTTGCTCTTGGCCGCATAACCTAGAAAAATATCTTCATCGGCCTTTTCATAAAATTTGCTTCAGTTATCTTTGGTATTAAAAATGAAACATTTGCATCCAAAGATATTAAAGTAAGAAACAGAGGAAGTTCTATCAAACCATAATTCATAGGGATTTTTCTTCGATTTAGGTCGAATCAAAACTCTATTCAAAATATAGCACGCTGATTTGATAGCTTTTGCCCAGAAATACTTAGGTAGGCTGTATTGGTTTAACATTACTCTAGCCATTTAGCTAAGAGTTCTGTTCTTATGTTCTACAACGCTATTCTGTTGCAGAGTTTTAGGACAAGAGAATTCGTGCAAATAACCGTGTGTGTTACAAAATTGCTCAAAGTCAAAATTTTTAAATTTGCCGCCATGATCACGTCCAATATGAGTGATCATGAATCCTTTCTCATTTTGTACATTTTTACAAAATATGACGAGATCTGAGAATACGTCATTCTTGTGAGCAAGAAAATATACTTACGTGTATCTAGAGTAATAATCTACAATTACAAATGCAAATAACTTACCATTTAGGCTAGCAACTCTGTTGGGTCCAAACAGATCCATATGTAATAATTCTAGAGGTCGAATGGTACTTACAACATTGATCTACTTAAATGTTGATTTTGTAGCTTTGTTCTTTTCACAATCGCTACATACCATATTTTTCTTGAAGGCGATCTCTGGTAAGCCTAGTACCAATTTCTTTGTGGATAATCTCGATATTGTGTCCATGTTTGCATGTCCTAGCCTCATATGCCATAGTTGATTCTCATCATTTTTGGCGTATAGGCATCTACCTGTAGTGTTAGCATCTTCCAAAAGATAAAAAAATATAGATATTATCTTCCCTAATTCTTTCAAAAATTGTACTGCCAGTTGAGCTATCAACTATAGTATATTTTTCTTTAACAAAGTTAATACCATAACCATGGTAAGCTAAATAACTTATGCTGAGTAGGTTATGCTTTAAATTGGTTACTAGACAAACATCTTTAATCATCGGATACGAAGCCTTAACAATGTTACTGATACCTATTATATAACCTTTCAAATTATTATCGAAGGAGACATATCCTTTTCTTCTTCGACAGTATTGCAAACAAAGATGCATCGTCGGTCATGTGCCGTGAGCAACCACTGTCGAGGATCCATTTTCTTCTAGAGTGGGTATGATGCTCCACCTACAGAATAATTTACAGATGAAACTTTTGGTACCCATTTCTTGTTAGATCCTGAAAAGTTAGCTTTAGGTATCCATGCACAAATATTCAAAGCAACTAATTTCTTAACTCTATATACAGGAGCAATGTGACCAATAGTGCCACAATAATGAAATCTAGCATGCTTAGTGTTAGGTGCAGTATTTAGTGCTTGTTTGGTAGGTTTAGGGGTTTTGGTAGGATACTTGTAGTAGAAGGCATGTCTTTGAGGATTTATCCTCTTGGGCATAGGTTTGATAGTCTTTGGTTGAACAACATTCCTTTTGGGTAAGCAACACGTGTTAGGAGAGGAAGCAGTTGTCATCGACTGTTTTCCTAACCTAATTTTCTACTTTTTGGAAGTATCAAACAATCTATTGTAAGAAGCTGTTAGGGCATCATTCCTAATCAGCGCATTGATACTCTTCTTTTTTATCAATTTAAAAATCTTCTTGCAGCTGAGCTATGGTTTTGTCTTTCTCTTCAAGAGTGCGTGATACTTCATGTAATTGTAACTTGATAGAAGCTAACTCATTAGTCTCACTAGAAGGTTCAGATTCTCTAATATCTGCTAGAAGTCGGGTTAGCCTTTCTATCTCAAGTTTGTGTTCCTTGAGTACCGTCTTAGAGGTCTTGTATTTACCAAGCAACTTTCTATGATCTTCTAAGAGGTTACTAAAGGCATCACCTAGCTCATCGAATGTGAAATCATCATAGAGAGGATTAGTGGTTACCTGATCAAATTCCATTAGGCACAAATTAGCAGGGTTGCGAGGATTCTTTTCTTCTTCAGAATCGCTTGCTTCGGTTTCACACCATATGCTTGTATTAGCATTTTATTTTACTTCCACATCACTAGATTCTTCTTCATGCATGTTCTCATAAGTAGCTTCAAGAAGTTTTCAGATCTCATATGAGGTTGCACAAGAAGAAATACGATTAAGTTCATTATTGTCTAGAGCAAAGTAAAGAGCATTAATTCATGGCTTTTGCATCAAGACTAGCTAATCTCTTTTCTTCTTCCGTGTAGTCATAATAAGGTTTGTTAACAATATTGGAAGTAAGAGAAGAAATGATAGTAGATTTTCTGTAACCTTCAATAACATTAGTCCATACGTCAAAACCAAAATATTTTAAGTAAAAGCTCATCCATGTCTTCCAATAAGTGTAATTATTTCTATAAAAATATAGAAGTTTATCTATGGATTGTCCTTCTTTTGTAAAGTTAGACATGAGATATAAGTGACACTAAAATTATATATAGGCAATAAGCAAGTAAATAACAGTTAACTAAATAATAGTGAGAATATACCTAAGCAGGATGATGATAGGTATATAATCAAATTAATAAATGATATAAACATGTATATTGAGCAACTCGCTCTGATACCAATTGTAGGATTAAAATATAATAGAATATACTCTAGAGGGGGTGAGTGTAATGCCCTGCTCCGTATCGGCTTATGTATCAGGTAAGTGGGTAGAAATTCGTTCTCTGATTCTTGCACGCCTTAATAATAATATGAGTTTTTGCTTGCAATATTTTTATAAAAGAATGATAGAACCTGCCTTGCATGTTAAGGAACGAACTCACCTAGCTTGTCTTTGAAATAATAAGTCGGCTTAACGAGAATCCTGAAACGCTTGTCTAAGAGTGCATGAACATGTTCACTATCGTCTATGCTTCGAGAAAACCATATTGTGCCTGAATGTATTCAAGTGATAAGTCGGATTACCTCGCAATAATGATAACTGTTCTGATGGTTCGTCTCGTCTGCATACTAGAGTTTATGTGATAGTGTTCTATACATTCGCATGCGGTCGAACAATGGCTATTGGTGGAGAGCTGAACTGCATGTGTCACGGCTGCTACAGAGATAGTGGAAAGCAACCATGAGTCACAGCTGCCTCTAGCATCAAATAAAGAGTCATTGGCATGCTGTACAACCAGCTGCCGATCCTGAGATACTTGGGGACCCCCCTGCATATAAGCTAGTTCATCAGTTGGCTTGGATAGATGGACTGCCCCTAAGAAGTGCATGTGTGTCTAGCTATGCATTTGTCCCTCGAGTCTCACGAGACACGCTACGCACACCCTGAAACAGAACGAACGGCTTGCTTGCTTGCATATTCAATATGAAACTCTGTTTTAAAAGATATTTCCACAATAATGTAATATGACTCTGTTCTTCTGCTGCATGAAACGAACATAGGTAAAACTAGAAAGATCACTAGTAATGTAATATTTTATAACATGATTACTTAGTGTTGGTTTTAGTAAATTCTTGTTTCTGTTCAGTTGTTTTATCTCACCATGTAAACTCCCTCATTTATTTCTATAGATAGTCTGGTATGGGTTAGAAAATTTTGGTTTAGCAGCAGATGATTGAGGTTTAGAGTAAGGTTGCAGATGTCTGATTTAATTTAGTTAAACCCTTGGAGTGCCCTACCCTTGTTGTAATATTTAGAGCCCAACATCAGCCCATAATTTCTAACAGATTGTTGCACTCTTGACTTGATACGCCAATTTAGGCACTGGACTTTCCCGTCGCTCAAAATTATATTTCCTTGTACTCTAAATTAATTGCACAATTTATGTAACCGAAATCCTTATTTAATTATGTGTCGCGCACTGGTGTCGTTACCATCTATTTTTAGGCACCAACTCAACCCGTTGAGCCAGACAAATTAAAGGGTCCAAGACTAACACCAAGCCTATACCATTTTTGACCTTTGTGTCACTCCCAAATTGAGACCCCAAGTGCCCCCATTTAATTTAAGAACACATGACAATTTATTCTAAATAAATTGGGGATACCAACTTTGATTAATCCTATTTTAATCCCTATTTAATTCCAATGTCCTTTTAATTAAGCCCATGCAAAACACACAACATCCCCTCATCCTACAAAATCCTAAATACTATTTCCCCCACAAATTTTGCATCATTTCATGTGATTGTACAAATACCCAAATTTATGGGGCTTAGTTGCAATTATTGAAATAGGTGTCCTAACCTCATTGGTCAAGGCCAAATAGAGAAGCCCCCTCTCCTTTGACCAAGTCAAGGCTATTCCCTTTCCCTCTCATTTAGATGAAAAAATTTCTCTATGTGAAATCCTCACCATCCATTTGAATTGGCCTCATCCCCACCACACAACCCTCATACCACTCCTTATTTAATGTCTCTTCTGACACACATACCAAGTAGGCCCTAATCCCCAAATATTGGAAACCCCCTCTCTCTCTCTCCTCCCTCTTCATATTACTCTAGCAGCCGAATGTACTTCTTCTTCTTCTTCTTCTTCTTCTTCTTTTTCTTCTTCTTCTTCTTTTCTTCTTTTTCCTCTCCACTTCTTATCCTTCAAGTGACCACTTCACCTGACCCCAACCGGACTTCCACCCTCCGGCCAGCTCTCTCCCCCAACCCCGGTGAGCAGCTCTACCTCGATGCTGTTACCACCTCCGGCCTACTCCGGCCAACCCGACTGGCCCCCCCCCCGCTACCTCGACCATCTCCGATTAGACGAGCAGTCCACCACGACTGTTGGAGTCCCCGCACCCCCAACTCGCCATTGTCGAAGCCTCCATCGACTCGACTTCGATGACCAACCGCGCCATCACCGAAACATCTCGGCCCCGCTAGTGCAGTGATCACCGGAGCCTGAGCTTCACCAAATCTCCCTTAGATGCCCAAGTCGATCTCGATCCCATCCGTCGAGAACCAGGAACCGACCTCCCGTCGAACTTCTACTTTGGGCTACTCGAATGAAAGATCGAAGGACATAACGTGTGGCTGGACATTGCTCGCAGGGTCCCCGATTATCCCGACAGACTGAACCTCTAGCACAACATAGAGTACTGGCTCACGCTCGACCTCCTCTCGTCGGCCATCCCCGGCCGCGGTGAGCCCGACTTCCACCCCGGCGTGCCAGCTTCCTTCCCATCCCCGGCGCTGCTACCTCCACGTCCCCGTTCCACCACCGCACACCCCCGTTCCACCACCGGCTGCAACCTCCTCCCTGCGGCTTCTACAGCGCCATCCCCGGTCGCTGCCACGAGCAACCCCGCTGTGCCAAGCCACTACTCTGGCCAGCATCGCCACCTCGCCGAGGTGAACCACTCCCCCTCTTTTAATTTTTTTGTATAAAATGTTTTATGTATTTTTAGTTTAGTTTTAATGATTGGTGTTGTTTATTGCATATGAGTTTTAGGGTTGTTTAGGTTTGAGTTTTAAGGGTTGATAATTATTTAAATGTTTTAAATTTTATGCATTGAGGGTTAACATACTTAGTTAATATTTAGGGTTATGGATTATGTACTGAGTAGAGTTGATGTTGTGCATGTAATTAAATGTTTGAGAAAGGATGGTGATATTAAAATATTGATTAATACCAAGGAGAAGATTAATTAATAAAGATTATAGAGGGATATCGATCCTTGGGTTAATATTGGAAGTTGTTGATAAGGTTGTTTGAAGACATAGAATATATATACTCATATTGGTTATCGTTGTTGTAGCTGTTGTAAACTATTGCTGAAAAAAATTAATATGATATTAAATTGTTGGACATTGGAAGTAGGTGATTGATTATGAAATAGGTATAATATCAAATCATGAGTTAGTGATTGAGGACTGAGAAATATTAATTATTTATTAGAGAATGAGATACGTTAATGTACATGTTAACGTCTGTGAACACTGAGGTAAAACTGAGAATTTGGATCATGGTTGGAACTACTGAATATAGTGATGAAGATAGTAAGATTGAGGTTTGGTTTGATGATATTGTATGGACGATAAAAATTGATTAGATGTAACGTACTCCGAGTCAACCTTGGTCAACCCTCTAGCATCGTGTCCCTATGAGTTGTGGTTGAGTTTGAACATATGTTAGACGTGTGTCACACCTTATTTCAGTCGCGTGATAGTTTATTGATTGAGTTTGGATCTCGTCTCTAGGTACTACCGGACACGCGGACTTGGACGTTGTATCGGATCTCCGTCATCAGCAGCCAGACGCAGGCAAGTGTACCTTGCCACCTTGTATTTCAGTTACTAGATAATTATTGTTTCATCATATATATTGTGCGCGTATTTGATTAGGATCGTTAATTCGCGTCCGAATCACAACCGGGTACTGATGTTCGTCGATAACATCTGGTAACGAGTGCTAGAGGTTTATAACACCTTGATGTACGTACCTGTGAATATCGTAACCCTAGGACACATTCAGACACTGTCATCGTGCTAGATTTTCTGTATCCTGATACTGACACCATGACCGGAACCTGGGACGACCTAAGGGTCGCATTGATTGATAGTTACTCCAGTATGACGAGACTACTAGATAGAGGTTCAGGTTCAGCGCACCATCGTTGACCGCTTGGGATGGGGAAGATAGTTACTAGACGTTTGGGCTCCTCTGTACGCGCTTTATATATGTATGTCCTGTTGATGTAGTGTTCCTGTATCCGGAGTAGTAGTATCACCCGTGTGACTCTGTGCTCGGAGCTACGGTACGCCCCGTGTGTCTTTGTGTTCGGAGCTACAGTTTTATTTTGGACAGCCCATGCATCGAACATTTTCTTCAAATTATGTCTCACTTAGTTGGTTATGCTAGATTACACCGTCGTTGCATTCGTACTTTCTGTTATACTTTGGCATACTGTATTTTTGTACCTTGCTACGTCCCTCTAAGGACCTGGTCCCCTGCCAATTTTGTAGCATAGACGATTACGGAGCATTTGGAGTTGCTGATGGAGTTAAATATCTTGCGGGCAGTGTACCAGGTACTCATATTATTTCTACCGGCATTATGGTTACTTTATTCATATTGATTATTCATCTGCTGTTGTAGCCTAGTTTTTGTAGACTCATCTCTTCTCGAGTCAATTCGAGTTTGTGTGTTATTGGGCGTCCGACTTTAGCACATGTAGCTCTTTATTGTATATTGCTATTCATTGTGGATTGAGACGTAGATGTTTATATTTACTGGATTATTTAGATAGTGACCATTGATATTACAGCTTATACGTATTCGAGTCAGACCAGAGTCTGGTCGAATGCGTAGCTGGCGTGTCGCGTATTCCTGGTCCTATGTATTTTGGGGCTAGGGTGTGACACACCAGTACTTATAAAAGTGCTGATGTACCAACAGTTTACTTGCTTGCAGGTACTGGATCATCCGAGGGAGCGATAGGCGTGCCTCAGTCCCTAAGACCCAGAATCCTGGTTTTGATTGTGCCCCGAGATGTATCGTATAAGGGGGCATAATGTATGGAATGAATGCCTTTGCATAAGAGAACCCAAGTCCCTCGATTGTACTGAAAACTTAGTTGGCTAAATGCATTGTATTGCAAGAAGTCATTTTTCGCTGCTTACTCGATTGATGCGATGATAGCCAACAAACTTAAATAATAAAGCCTTGTGCGGGCGCAACCCCAGGCTCGTATGGCATCACATCCCCGATATATTCGCACGGGCCACATATTCCCTTACTCGCACCCACGGGACAGTGGCGGTGATTCGCGTCCGGTGCATCGAGGTACGGTGATTCACGTTCGGCTCAAACTGGCCCGGCGGGGGCGAGCGAGGCGGCGGTCCATTCGGGGCCAGGGCGTGACGAAATGGTATTAGAGCAGAATCGATTCTCTGGCCCAAATCTATTGCTATGACTCTGAGATATTATTGATATGGTATAGCAATAGAGCATTCCATACAATAAGTCCATAGATATTCTCAAAGTGAAAAATGTTTACTGAACTTGATTTGGTTGATTGTTTCGATTGAGTACGGCGAGGGATGGCACTATCACTGCTCGGAATATCGAGAAGTTTATCCTTGAAGTTTCGAGGACGAAACTTTTTTTTGGTTGGTAAGTATGTAATACCCCGCTTCGCGTCGGCATTATGTATCAGGTGAGTGGGCAGAACTTCGTTCTCTGATTCTTGCACGCCTTAATAATAATATGAGTTTTTGCTTACAATATTTTTATAAGAGAATGATAGAACCTGCCTTGCATGTTAATGAACGAACTTACCTAGCTTGTCTTTGAAACGATAAGTCTGCTTAACGAGAATCCTGAAACGCTTGTCCAAGAGTGCATAAACATGTCCACTATCGTCTATGCTTCGAGAGAACCATATTGTGCCTGAATGTGTTCAAGTGATAAGTCAGATTGCCCCGCAACAATAATTACTGTTCTAATGGTTTGTCTCGTCTGCATACTAGAGTTTATTTGATAGTGTTTCATGCATTCGCATGCGGTCGAACAATGGCTATTGGTGGAGAGCTGAACTGCATGTGTCACGTCTGCTTTAGAGATAGTGGAAAGCAACCATGAGTCATAACTGCCTCTAGCATCAGATAAAGAGTTATTAGCATGCTTTACAACCAGCTGTCGATCCTGAGATACTCGGGGACCGCCCTGCATATAAGCTAGTTCATCAGTTGGCTTGGATAGATGGACTGCCCCTAAGAAGTGCATGTGTGTCTAGCTATGCATTTGTCCCTCGAGTCTCACAAGACACGCTGCGCACTCCCTGAAACAGAACGAACGGCTTGCTTGCTTGCATATTCAATATGAAACTCTATTTTAAAATATGTTTCCAAAATAATATAATATGACTCCGTTCTTCTGCTGCATGAACGAACATAGGTAAAACTAGAAAGATCACTAGTAATGTAATTTTTTATAACATGATTACTTAGTGTTAGTTTTAGTGAATGGTTATTTCTGTTCAGTTGTTTTATCTCACCAGTACTTATAAAAGTGCTGACCCACCAACAGTTTACTTGTTTATAGGTACTGGATCGTCCGAGGGAGCGATAGGCGTGCCTCAGTTCCTAAGACCCAGAATCCCGATTTCGATTGTGCCCCGAGATGTTATCGTATAAGGGGGCATAATGTATGGAACGAATGCCTTTGCATAAGAGAACCCAAGTCCCTCGATTGTCCCGAATACTCAGTTGGATAAATGCATTGTAATAAGTCCCTTTCTGTTGGTTACTCCATTGATGCGATGATAGCCAACAAATTTAAATGATGAAGCCTTGTGCGGACGCAACCCCAGGCTCGTACGGCATCATGTCCTAATATATTCGTACAGGCCACACATTCCCTTCCTCGTACCCATGGGACAGGCGCGGTGATTCGCGTCCAGTGCATCGAGGCACGATGATTCACGTCTGGCTCAAACCGGCCCGGCGGGGGCGAGCGAGGCGGTGGTCCGTTCGTGGGACGGGGCATGATAGTGAGTAGAGTATGCAGCAGAATTTAGAAATAAAAAATTTCTAGCAAGTTATACAAGTATTATGGCTGCTATATATCTGTCACAGATATAAGTAAGTATTACATCTATAATAACAGTTTAGCAATTGTAATACAGGTATGTCACAACTATCACAGTATAAGCCAAGTAAAGTAAAGAGTGAGAAGGCAAACATATCAATGTATCCTGGTATCCCTCAATGTAAGGACTAATCCAGGCGGGAGGACTCTAGCTCCTAGTTGGAATCCACTATATAATTGGAACATAAGCTTTGATCGGAAGGCTTGCCGACTTCTTATAAATACAAGCTTTGATCCGAAGAGCTCAAAGACTTCAAGTGTAGAGTAGAGAATCTCTGAACAAGCTTTTGATTACAAGTCTCTGAAATTCTAGACGGTACCGTACTAGAAACTGAGATTAGAGAATTATAATTGGCTTGGGATGTGAAAATAAAGTCTTTTTAGAACTCGTATACCAGAAGAGAAGAGAAGATTAAAAGTGAATTAATTGATGTTTTAGAATGTGAAATCTCTTCTCTATTTATAGGACTTCTCAAAGGAGAGTTCGGACAGAACTCGGCCAGAGTTCGTCTGTAAAATATCAAAAAATAGCTGTTGTATCCGAAACTGCAGAAAGACCAAGTTTCTGAACAAAATGTTCACTAAGGCTGAACTTGGGCCAAACTCGGTCCGAGTTCTGTTCCCTTAGTTCAGTGCCAGAACAAAAACTAGGTTGAGTTTTGGGTCCAACTAAAGCTAAACGAAAACGTAGGATTTTAGGCTATTTCAAGATAGGCAATTTTAAAAACAATTTAGGGTAGCCTAATTGCCAATAAGATACGGTATACAATATATTCCTAGACTGAATAAAATAGAAAATTATATTGCATACAGAAAATAAAGACAAATATGATGACAGAAAGCAGCTCTGAATAGTTGATGTTGCAGTCATTGCAGTACGTCTGAAAAGCATCGCAGTATCTTATATCGAGTCTAGGTTAAATCAATTATCAAAATCGGTTCTACCATGACCAATGGGCCAACACGTCCCATGATTATAGTCAAGCTAGGATATCTGTGCCATAGTTTGGTTCATATTATATCATAGCATAATGACTCAACTTCCCAACCAAACAAAGATAGAAGTTGAACACCACACTATGATAAGTCCCTAAGCTACTAGCAGAATTACAATCACAACCAAGTTAGGTTATAGCGGCCAAACAATGTTATGACTTTTTATGTGGAGTCTGGGTTATCCCATATATAATAATAATAAGCATTCTCAGATCATGCCATGTCGAGCAGGGCTAACCGAGAAAATATTCTACAAGCAGGAAATCATGATCGTACCAGTTCCCCTTAGGGCCACCGCGCTAAATTATCAGTAATAGTTTCAACCTTCCAATAGGGAAAATTTTGGCTCGGTCTTAAATATAAAAAGGTTGAATATTGCACTCCACTACATGCAAATGCTATATAATATCCGTGGTGGCCAGCCTTGCACACCATAAAAATTATCATGGGGTGACCCATCACGCATGATCTCGGGATGTCGTTCCCTCCATATGGTCTAATCAGCTTTTATGTTACCTAATTAACCTTATAGTGATATAAAATTCCCTACAATGGCTACATGAATATTCTTCTTAATGATGTCGTATAGAGTACAAACACATTTGATATGAACCCATTTAATATAAGGAGTCAAGTCTGAATCCACCCAAATATAGATGCAACATTCAAACCAGCAATAACCTAGCCACACTATAGTTTTGACCCATTATCATTTTTGTGCCAAGAATTCAGGAATATAGTATTATACACCGAGTAGGAATCATCATGTCACATTTAGTGTACATGTTGGCTAATGTCCCATACTTAGTATACAATATAGCCTTTATATACAGGCGAGCAGGACAAGTATATCGGCAAGAATACAATAACCAAGTCAGGATACCAAATCTATCAGTTGGTCACATAAATCATGTTTTGATCAACTCTGGAGTCATAATTAATTAAGAATCTCATATCTCATATGATCGAGTCACGGTCATGAATGCCTCATCAATTCATCAAATTGTAGGATCATAGATCATCAATCATGGTCAAGATCAACTAATCTAGAATAGGCATCAAGTGCACAACATGACCCATGCATGCACAATCAATCACAAGATGTCCCGGGCCAGCGCACTTTGCAAGTGCCAATATAGGCTAGCCAGGAATGGTGGCGCACTATACACGAGCAAGCAACTATATGGCTCACAAACCTATAACACTAGGTCCCAGAAGTCATGGAGCAAAAGTCTATAATATGGCGCACAAAATCAATAATATAGCAGCAGGAAGATGTGACACACAAATCAAGGATTACAAGAATAGGCGCATTCTACTCATGCAAGCAAACTGGCGCACAAAGCAAGATTTACGAGAAGAGAAGTGGCACACTATGCAAGTGCAGAACAACTAAAAAAACACAAGTTCCCATATGGTCCAACAGTCGAGGGCACGATAGTCGAGGGCCTCGAGAATCTAGATGTGCCAAAGTCAAGGCTTGCTTATCAATGCTGAACCGAGAAAGAGTGCGCCAAGAGTTAATAAGTGCGCCAGGTTATTAATCCATCAAAATTGTACCAACCGTTGAGAGTCCAGCAAATGCGCTAATGGCTGTGTGTATAAGAGCGTCGTACTTTTGATTGTTATTGCATAATGTGTCAATCGTGCACTGGTCTGCTGATTTGAAATGTGCCAAGTAGGAAGTTGGTAAAAAATGCTCTGAAAAGTAGACTGGCTCACTTTTGCTTTGTTCGTTTGATAATACATCAATTGTGCACCAGAAGCTTAAATCTTCCAAAAGTGCGCCAAGAAGAATTTTTCCAAAAATTTATTCCCTTGACATACTTTTGTAAGAAATTGATAGTACTCTTAAAGTACGCACGAGTATGGAATACGGGTCACATTCAACATGTATCCATAGTGCAAATCCTCATGTGTACTTTTTGTCACTGTTCTTCTTCCCCAACCGACCCACAATTAATGAACTTAGAGCTCAAGCTTGAGACTATGGCAGTGCTCCATTCCTCAAGCAACAAGAACCAAAAATCAAGAAAAAATCCAGGCTCAAAATCAGGGAACAACATCTTTTGAAAATACCTCATTTTTAGGGGATAATTTCCTAAGAAAATATACTAATAAAAACCCTCATAATAAATCAAGATAAAACTATTCACCACTTAAAATCTAAAAACTCCAAGAACTAACTATAATCGAAACATTACTAGAAACTAATTACAACAACAAATACTAAGAATAAAATAATAGCCGATCATGTTTTTTCATATTTGCAAGATATACTTGCCTATGAAGAAACCATGAGCAAAATAAAAGAAATGAACAAGTGAGGAGAGAGAATAAGAACAAGGATATATACATAAGTAAGTGGTTGATGGTGAACCGTCAAATCTCTCCAAAAAATCCAAGCCACACACCTTACCTACCACTACCACACCATCAATATTAGCCAATGTGCGCCAAGCTTCCATTAAACCGTACACTTGAAGTATATCCAAAGTGCGCCAAAGATGAAAACATAAGAAAAAGTGTGCCAACTTGAGTATATTTCAAGTATACGGGATAGAGGAGTGACACTGACCCTTCATCTTCTAGTAATTAATATTGTATCTGTATATACATAATTATATGTCTGGAAAATGTATGAATGGCATAACCATAGCCCATTGAGTCTTTCTTTTGCTAATAGATAAGCCTAATAATATTTGAATACAATGTGATATAACTGACATGTTTAACCTTCACTTGTCTACATTTTGAAAGAAAACGTGCAGGTCACACCGGCCATATATATATTGCAAGAGAAGAAGAAAGTTGAATCATAGGGAAATAAGTTACGAATAAAACCTTTCTTCTTCTCTTACTATATATATATATATATATATATATATATATATATATATATATATATATATAAACGGATGGCAACGACAAACCCTAACCCTAGTGATGGCGATGGTGATACTGCGGACTCCTTTGCTTTCACGGGGGCATGGGATCCAGGGATCACGGGAGGGGGTGGGTGCCACATCTCTTCTAAAGAGAAATGATCGGATGGCAGGAGGACGGAGGAGGATGGACGACCGTTGATAAGAGAAGATCCAATCGCGGGCGGCAGAGCCGTTTGGCTGACGGTCGACCGGGCCAAGCGGGACTCAATGCCAGACAACCATTAATGGGATCGGGGCTGACGGGGTGGGTGGATCTCCAGGAGGAAGGTCAACAACGTCTAGGAAGACGATGATTCACGAGACGATGACGAGGATAACAACCACGGGTGTTCGATCTCGTTCAGACGGTGAAGACGCTGCACCTATGGTGGGGGGGTACCCCAACCCCAGCCTTCCGTTGGCGGTCGAAGTCGACATGAGCGGATAAAGGGAAAGGTATTCTCGATGAGGTGAGAGGTGATTGTGGCAATGGAGGCCAATATCAGAGAGATGCGCCGGGTACTAGAAACTATGTCAGCACTGGGGCGGCTGCGACGGCTGTGAGTAGGTCATGGGCGGAGATCTGGGGTCCGAAGGGGATGAACTGCAGTGCTTCGATGGGATATGTGGAGCCTAAAAAAGTAGGGAATAAATATCGTGCTTCTTTCCCTTCTGAAGAGATCACAGAGGTGACGGATTTCTGGTACTCTCATCCTGTATGTACTAGGCGATAATCCTTTCTATGGGAAGATTAGAGCATACGCCCACCGGGTCTGGCGACCTAAAGGTAGTATGGAAATCTTCGCGAGGGAGAATGGCTTTTACATCGTCAAACTGGGGTTGCGGGAGGATGTTGACAGAATAATCCAGGGTGGCATGGATGTTCGATGGAAGACTTATCATTTTGAAGGAGTGGATTCCAGAGTCAAGAAATAAGAAGGACGTCCTTCATGCGGTACCAATATGGATCTAATTCCCTAACTTCCCTGTCAAGTATTAGAGTCTTCCACTTTTGAAGAGGTTGGCTAGTTTGATTGGCATGTCTATCAAAGCGGATGATCTTACTACCTATCGCTCCATGATAATGTATGCTCAGAAGTTTGTGGAATTAGGGGCTGACAGAGACCTAACATGGATCTTCTAATATGATGTTCCAAGTGGTGAGGTTCTACAGCAGGCTGTGGAGTATGAATGGGTTCCTCCGAGCTGTACTACATGTGCTTGTTTTGGATATTCGGCTAACAATTATAAAGCTAGTAGTATTTTTGGAGATACTACAGGGGGTGGGAGGATCCAGAGAGTTCTAATGGGCGGCAACCATTTTTCAATGGTGGAGTACAACCAGCTACTATACCTGATTTAGATTCTATAGATGAGGGAGCAGGCACTAAGATCATAGGGAATGAGGAGTCATATACTTTGTCTGGAGAAGAGACAGATAGGCGGAATGTAAACCAAAGTCAGATAATTTTGTTCAATGCACAAAGGGGAGTCATCACTAGAGGCATGAGTGCTGCATACAGCAGCGGATCACATAAAGCATCAGCAGAGAAGGGAGACGTCTTCATTAGCAGAAAGTGGCACGCTGGACCTATAGACAACCCTGCATGGGAAATTCTTCTGGTTTGGGCTGCAGGGTCGGGCACTAGTGATGAGGTGGAGGCTGACATGAATCATGATGATCCAACTTCTCCCCCGGGGTTGGGTCTGTTGACTTGCAAGGGGACACCATTGTTCATTAATGACGATTGTATATGGAATGTGCGGGGGCATGTTCTATACGTAGGTGGAAGGAAATTTGTAATAGTCTAAAAATGCATCATGTTCAATAAATGCGTTACTGGAGACAAAGATTAAGGTAGAGCAACTTCTAGCAAAGAGGACTCCTCCTCAGTGGGTACAGGTACATAACATATCTCTTTATAGTATGGCCCGGATCTGGGTCCGGTGGGACAGTAGTACTTGGGGTGACAAATGGTTCATATGTCAGAGCAGCTAATTGATATTCACTTCTCAAATAAAGGGGAATTCAACTTTATTCTTGCTGTGGTATATATCCACAGTGATAGGTGGAGGAGGGATGGTATGTGGCAAGAAATTATATAAGTCAGCAGGGTGGCGGAGGTTGCACACCTTCCAATTTTACTTTTGGGAGACTTCAATGCTCTCATGTACAAAAGGGAGAAAGTAGGGGGAAGGCCTGTACCAGACTCTATACTTCTGGACTTCCAATAATGCATGCTTCAGTCAGTTTTAGAGTTTGGAGAGGGCAGGGCATATTTGGATGTGGCACAAGTCCATCCATAAAAGAGTTATATGTCAATTAGATATAGCTTTGGGGAACATAGGCTGGTTCAACATATTTCCACAGTCGACAACTGAGGGTATGGCAGCAGGGACATCAGACCACTCCCCTATCCGAGTTTCTTTTATGAGTCCCCCACCTTGGAGGGTTCGTCCATTCAGGTACAACAATTGTCGGCACTTATCTGCAAAATATAGGGAGGTGGTGGCCCAGAATATTAAAGCAGCTAATGAAGGATTTGCCCAATGTAATGTGGTATAGGATCTGAGAGGACGATGGTTGCGCTACGTTGCTGGGTTCGGGAATGGCCTAGGCCGCCCCTCGCGGACTTGGAGGCAGAATTGGAGGCGGTTTAGAGTGCCCTACAGGAGGACATATTAGATGGTGACCTGACAGCTCGTAAGAAGACTCTTGCTCAGGAGGTTAGCCTTCACATGGTTCAGGATAAAATACAAATGGCACAGCATGGTAAATGCATGTGGCTCAAATTTGGCGACAGATGCTCCAAGTTTTTCGATGATTTGGTCCATGCCAGATAGCATCATAATTGCTTCAACCAACTACAAGACCCGGAGGGTAAGTTGGTTGAATCACAGAGAGGCATGCAGAAGGAGACGACCAGGTAATATTTTGATTTGTATAATCAATCTGATTATTCTTCTACCTTTCCTGATCTTGTATGTAAGAGGATCTTCACCCCATATAGCAATAGCTTGCTACTAGAACCAGTCAGGTTAGAGGAGGTGGAGGCCATTGTCATGGACGCTGATCCCAAAATATCCCCGGGGCCGGACAGGTTCAACAACAAATTCTTTAAAATATACTAGGATGAGCTCAAGTTTTTGGTAATAGCAACGGTGCAGGACTTTTTCACTCAGGGAAAACTGTTGAAGGAACTCAACCATACCTTCTTGACGCTTATTCTGAATAATGAGGGGGCTACTTCACTGGCTGACTTCTGTCCCATTGCTTGTAATTATTTGTATAAAATAATTAAACATCTGATGTGCAGGAGGATAGAGGCGATTATGCAGGGCTTGGTGTCGAGGAACCAGGCTATTTTTATTAAAGGCAAATTGATTGCAGAACACAGTCTTCTAGAACATGAGATGGTACGGGAGTTCAACAAAGCTGGTAGCATGAAAGTTTGCATTAAACTTGATCTGCAGAAGGAATATGATATGGTGAATCGGGACTCCATCTACCAGCTAATGCTCGCCATGGGATTCGACCAGCTGTGGGTCGATAGGATTCGAGAATGTATTACATCTCCTACTTTCGAAGTTCTTATACGAGGCATTCCTTATGTGTTCATTAGGAGTAACAGGGGACTGCGACAAAGGGATCCTCTATCTCCAGACCTCTTCACTCTAGTGATGGAGTATTTCTATTATATGATAGAGATTGTTATTCTACAAGGGTGGGTTGCTCCGATGTATCGACATATTTGCCCTCATATATCATACCTCATTTATACCGATGATCTGTTAATTTTCCTTCGACCCAACATGTCTGGGCTTCAGGCGATCTTGGACATTATGGAGGAATTTGGTCGGTTAAT
>JAYESA010000017.1:37280419-37380419 GCA_036927795.1 Iris macrosiphon | reverse complement strand
CCAACAATAGGATACTATAAATCTTATGAAGTTAGTTTTCAGACTTCAGTAATCTACAGACCACACATTCTACAAATATTTTATTCCATCACATTAGCACAATATTACACCTATAGACGAAGTATTTTCCTCAATAATACGGGAGGTAATGGCGGTGAACGCCAGTGAGGAAAAGCAAGAGGATAGGGATATCTATAAGAACTGCTAACTAATAAAAGAAAAAACTTTATTAGAAGCTGGATCTACAACAAAAAATAAGCAAGTTGACAAGTAATAATTAGTAACGAATAAACATTAAAGAACTACACAACTTAATATCATTCAGAAAAGGCAACATTGTCATTATCTTGAAAGGCATGTATATATGTAGTCTACCCATAGCCTTAATTCAACCACTTCAACAAGGAAACAAGATTAAGACTAAATAGATAGCACTACAAAAGTCCAATTTATTATCCACGCAATCTACCATCATTTGTCCTTGTCCTCACAGAAGTTATTGAGACCATGCATTATGAAGGTCCCTGCAGATAGAAATATCAGCTGCCCAACTTTTGCAGGCTTTTTGGAGCCAAGAGGTCTGGAGGCTGTGGAGCCTATTAAAAAAAGACTACAAATTACAATTTCTGTAGGAAAGGAAAGTGGGATTATTTACCAGGGTTATCAATTTAATTAGTACTTAAAGAGTTTTTCTAGTTCCTTATTAAAATTTGAACTCACCAATGCTATGAACAAATATGGGGAAGAGGCAATAAAGAGTTCTCTAATTTTGTCAATGGGACACGGGTATCGCAGCTGCTTAAGAACAACACAATTTCTTACTACTAGTGTCTCTGAGGAATTGACCATGGTGTGTAATAAATCTCTATGTAATTGAACGACTATTATGTTTCAATACTAAATAACCACGAATTCCCTAACTCCATCAATACCCACTCAAAAACAAGTAGACAAAGATTACACAAACCAATTCCATGATTATTCAAATGAATGAGACAGAACATTGAGAGATCAAATAATCTTTACCAATCCCATAGTACTCGGTCATAAACCAAAAATTTCTAACACTTTAACTTAAACCCCTGAATTGACCTCGGCAATCCAATGTTAGAAAGGAAATCCCTAGAATTTACACGTATATTATAACTGTTACCAGAAGAAATAAAGCAAACAAAAATAAGTAGTGCTTTACGAAGGCCTAGAAATTTCCACTCCAAGCAACAATAATCACGTAAAAAAAAATTAATGTGAATAATATAAGAGAGAATTTTCAAGATAGAGAGACGTGTTGTTTTTATTCTTTAATATTATATAACATTTTAATGGTGTCCTTGAATACATGTTTACTTACGGTACTTTTAGAATATTGTCATGTATCATGATAAATATCATATTATTCTGACACATTTTAACAAAGTGACATCATAAAAAACTAATCACTTCGGGTGCAACATGCCATCCTTTAGGAATAATACTGCATCGTCCTTCAGGGAAAGTTTTGTGTCCATGTTGGACACCTATTCATGTAGGCACATTTCTAGTAAGTATATGTGATCTCTTCACTCATATTTTAAATTAACATATGGAGATCTAGGATCCTCTATAATTCATTATCACATTGAGTGGTACAAGAATCGAGACGAAAAGAGTAGGCACTGACCATATCAATTAGTGTCATTCTTTAGCAATATTGATGCTCTTATCTCCCCTTAACGACAGGAAGACTGTCTTACCAAAGTTACAAATTCGCAAATCTTGCGGTAAAGAGAGAGCATGTTTAGAGCTCTAAATAGCGAATAATTGATGGAGAATCATAACCAACGTAGATTACCATCTTTCTTTGAGGGTATATGTCATACCCTAGAACCAGAATACACAAGAGCAGGGGTAGTACTAGTCCAGAATTTGATTGATGTATATGTGATCGAGGTATAGAAAATATACTACCACCGATACAGCAACGTAGGCTAGACGTACTCACGTACTCATACCTGATTATTCAGGAGCGAGGTGTACATGGCAGGACACATATGTTGGTTATATATTGTCGATGAAATCTAAAAGTTTTACTGAAGATGTATATAAATTCTTGTAGGGTTTTCTAAACCCTTTGTTATTTGCACAGAAAGAAAAGCAATATGAAATAGGACAAAGAAAATGCACAAGAATACACATAATTTATTGTGGTTCACTTATCAAATCGAGGAGCTACCTATGCCACGGCCATTATAGGCAAAAATTTCACTATGTTCTGAAGATTGTTTATAAGATGCACCCTAATACTCATTTTTAGGCATAGAGTATTATGGCAACTTAATTACAGGCCAATTCACAGTCAAGGGGCTAAACAATCAAGTCACTTAAGAGATCAAACTGGGGGGGGGGGGTCCAATCAATTATACTCCATGCAACCTAACAATTATTTAGAAAAACCTAAGCAAACATAAGATCCAAATTCCTGAGAATAGTAACAACAACATAGTAAACATCTAATTTATAGTTAACAAAGTAAACCATGGAAACTCAACCCCAAAAAGAATACGATAAGACAAACCTACAATACATTTTAACTTCGTTATGACAACCTAATTTCCAAAACATCCAAACAAACTTGTCCTAGTGGTGTTCATATGGAATCCATCATATCCTATATGATACTAGTCAATTGTTGGCCTTTTCTTAAAAAAAAAAAATTATGTGCCTATTTGTTAACCATTATTGTACATATAGTTGTAGCGGTAGTGGGAAGGAGGATAAGAGGCATACCATTATTGCATCAATAGAGAATCAAGAGAGGCAAGGAGGAGAGGAGGCATATATACCTTGGGGCTTTCGTTTGAGGAAGGAGGAGGAGGAGGATGCCTTCTCCAGAGGAGGAGGGTGGAGAAAGAAGGGAGGACCTTCGCTGGGTACTGATTTTGATTTATGCAATTTAAAGAGAGAGGAAAAGGGAGAGAAAGATTAGAAAGAGAGAGAGAGAGAGAGAGAGAGAGAGAGAGAGAGGGTTTTGTTCAGTTTAATGGAATTAGTGACATAAGGATAGCAACGAATTTAGCAACTACCTAGCAACTGACTTAAATTATTACCGACCTATCATTACGGAAATCTACAAAGAAACTGCGACGCCATTAGAGACTATACACGATGACATCACGACGCAATTAACGACTCCAAATAATGAAAGAAAATTGAAAATCTTGCGATAAATCTGCAATGTACTAGAGATTGATTCTTTCATCGTGTTGTTATCAGTAAGTTCCTTCATATACTAGCGACACATTAACGATGTTTTCCTATAATAAAATGTTGTTTTTTGGAGTCGTATATATGTCAATGTCTCCGCATTTTATTTTTCGTCACTAGCGTTCCAAAGGCGTTGTCAAATCTGAAACATATGTATCCTGCGTCGCTAAAGTGTCATTTTCTTCACATATTCTAATAGTGGTATCTGACTCATCATCTATACGAATGAGACTTGCATGTCATAAGGATTCGTGATAGCTTGTACTATTATCATATTTTCTTGAGATACTTGTTGTAACTTATTGTAATCTTGATTCTTGTTGTACTAGTGATTTAATGAGATTTGTCTAGACTCACAGGACCAAGTATGGACATGACTCTGACCATAATATTAGGGTTGGGGAGGATAGTCACTAGACGTAAGGGCTATACTATGAACAAAACCTGGTGAATTGTAAGCCTCCTAATGAGCTACGTTAGTTTGTGAACCTCTTTTACTAAATGGCCATTAGCCTCAAAAGAGCACTACTTACTGCCTGTTAATCTATTTTAGTTAGAGAGCCCTTGCATACAAACGTTGTCGTCAAATACTTGCATGTCACATAGTGGTTTAGTATAGTTTAACCCTTGTTTCTCTTGTATAATTTATATATATTCTACTTTACATTACTGGCATGTTTTACATTCCCCTGAATACCTATTTTTCTTCCATGTATAGGATATGAGCTATTCCCCGATGAGTGTGAGAAGGGTCTAGATCCAGGAGTCATCAACGCTAAGGTTGTTGAAGGCTACTCAGTATAATTCCCGTGAGATAAGGTAGGGTTCATCTTGGGATTACATCATCAATATCTAGACTTCAAGATCTTTTATTTTGCGGATGAGATTTAGAACACCTATTTGTAATAAGTATTCTTGTTATGAGTAGAGTTTGTATATAAAACATTATACATTTCGGAGGTTCAATTAGATTGGAAAGCCCTACGGAGATCGTACTTGCCAGATAAGTCTCGCATTGGTCTTACATATTTTGGAACTGGGATGTGACATTAACTAATTACTTTTTTAAATTAATATTAAGTAATGTGATAACTAAACTACCTTTAAAATAGTATTAAGTAATTAATAATTGGTAAAATTAATTTGTACTAATAGTTAATGTTAAGTTATTAGAAATGCTGAAATAATGTTCAAGTAAATAAGAAAAGTAATTAAAAATATAAATATAAATTAACAAGTAGTTAACTAATATTAATCAACATTTATCAACTAGTAATTAATTATTAATTATTAAATAATATATTATCATATTTACTTGGAAAACTAGTTAGTAACAAACAATATACTTAAGAGAATTAAATAATATTAAGTAAGTAAGAAGGCCTAATTAATATGATGAAGTAATTAAGTTAAAATATTAATAATTATTTATTAGTTTTGTTTGGTACAATTTTTTGCTACCATTATAATGTAATAATCACTTCACATTTATTTGCATTTTTGTCTATCCAAACATATTAGTTTGGACAAGCTAAGAAGATAATAAAATCCAATAACTTTCTCTACTGGAACTCATATTTCTTCTTTTTTTAAGTCTCGCACTTTTCAATATCTAAATTGTCCCAAAATCACATTGACCTAAACATGAATCGTAGGTAGGGATGTTCGAGACTACCGAAATTAAGTTGAAAAAATTAATAACCATTAAGTCGTTACAAGCCAAGCAACAGTCATTTCAGTTAATATTTTTTAATTTCTTTTAATTTTTCATCATTATATTGCTTATGGTTTTTCAACTTGAACTGATGAAAACCAGAAAGTTTATATTATATATATATATATATATATATATATATATATATATATATATATATATATATATATATATATATTTTTTTTTTTGAAGAGGTATTTGTGTTACAGACTCCTGGTCCGAAGGCCTACAAATTCGGCCCTAAGGCCCACCACATCCCAATCCGAAGGCATCACATACAGACTCCTGACCCGAAGGCCTACAAACCTGGACGAAGGCTCAACACATCTCGGCCCGTACCGCACCTGCACCGCAAGTGCGCTACGCCCAGGAGGCTCGAATCCGCAACCTCTAGGGTAATATGTATCGGTCTTAACCACTAGGCTAAACGTCATCTGCATATATATATATATATATATATTTTTTTCTTGTTTATTCTAATATTTGTTATTTATGTATTATACTTAGTATATTAAGACAAAAATGGTTAGATGGTGCGATTTTACTCAATCTTTTAAACAGTTTAGTACGACTAGTAAAATCGATTTGAACTGAACATGTTAGACCTAAAATGCTTCGTTTAAAAGTTTGGTCTGACTAGTTGAACCAATGAACCACTATAAGTTGTATGAACCATGTGAATCGTTCAAACTGGTCACATACGTTTCGATAAAATGATCATGGTTAGATAAAATACCAGATTTAATTAATGATTTTTTTTTTTTAGAAAAATTCAATATCAAGAAAAAAGAAGCTAGATCAAGTTTACCTTAGAACCGATATAAATCTCTAGTCCAAATTGTCAGTATTATTCAACCTGTACTAATTGATTAAACCTATTAATTAGATCGTGAATCGTGTGCTCTAATGGTTTGGTCATTGGACTTGTGTAAAATGGTGTGTTAACCTGAAGTTTTTAGGGTAATTTATACTAACCTCTCATGTATTTTAGGTTTATTAAACGGACATCTCTTATTTTAAAAATTGTTACACGGACCTCTCCTCTACTTTTATGTTGTACGGGTGGTCAGTGTAATAATCCTTTACATAAAACATAAAATATAGGAAAAATTCGTGTACTTAACATAAAATATAGGGGAGGTTAGTATAATTATATTCAAAATAAGGGAGGTCTATTTAATAAACCTAACACATAGGAGAGATTAGTGTTAATAATCCAAGTTTTTTTAAACGTGTGTTAAAATTAATTTTTAGCACATTGATTAAAACACAGTTAAAGTCTAAATTACTCTTGAAACCCCAAGTCAATTGTCGGCGCTAGCTAGTCTCCTAAATCTCGGCCATGCAACCAATTATGGTATTGAACGTGATTTGATTAATTCAGGAAAGCGAATCCTCAAATAGTATAGAAATCAAAAAATATTCTTTCATTAGTCACCCAAAAGATTTGGCTGATGCAATCTCCCATTATTGATATCTAACATGGCAGCTGACATGGTATCTGACATAGCAAATTTTAATTCAAACAATTTATTGTCCAATAATTTAGGTGACGAATAGTCATTTTTGAGCCATACGTGCTCCTTCTTAATTACCATACAAAATCCCTCCTAAATGAGTAGTAGTTTCCTTAATAATGTCAATCCAAGATCCTATATATAAAGCATAGCTATTGGGGTCATCTCCCTCCCTGTGGGTGTTATAGGTGCCATTGATCCGTACTTTTTCTTTGGGTTACAATTATGGGGACGATAGGTTCGTCTGCCCTGTTCCCGCCACCGCTTAGTGTACTTCTCGTCGAACACGACCGTACTTGTTTGCTAGAACTGAGGAGGCTGTTGTCGCTTTGCAATTATATGGTTGGTTTTTTTCTTTTTTCCTCCTTTTCTAAAGTGCATATTTTGCATCAATATGATAGGCAGTAGAATAATTGTAATAACTGTTGGTCTTTATTTGCCGCTTTTCTTGAACTGGGGTTATGGTTTTGATGTTGCAACTTGCAACTTGCAACTTGCAAGAAGTCCAAGAACGGACAGGAATTGCAATAACCTGACAAGGAAAATTCTTGGAATTTTTGCACTTGTTGCAACCCCAACATGCTAACATTTTCGTACGACTGCACCAATTTATGATCACTTAGACTAGTCTGACATTGTGATCTTTTGATCCATATATAAACTGGATCCGCCCAGGAGTTTGGGTTGTCCTATCCGGGGCGGACCTACATGGGGGACGAGTGGGAACAGTTGTCTCCAGGAAATTTTTGCTTCCATGATAAATATTCATGTTCTTATTAAATTTTTTTTATTAATTTTATGATTTGCCGCCCCTAAAATTTGTAATTTTCAATTTCTATATACATATTTAGATAAGATTTTACTTTATCCTTCATAATTTTTATCAATTTTATGTTTTGTCCCCTTGGAACTTTATTTAACATACGCCTCTTGTAGCTATTTTTTTATGGAATTATCTTATTAGAGAAATTAATTTATTAATTCCTTAATTGGGTATTTCTATTTATAGATTTTTCTACTAGAGTTGTTTATAATTTGAAGTGGCAGCAAATTTCATAGATTAGGTAATTAGCTAGATTTAGAATATTAGAAAATTTACTCAATCTCCTTAGATTAGGTAAATAGCTATATTTAAAATATTTCAGAAATCTACTCAATCTCATCTTGTAAGTGTATATATATAGTTATTTTTTATTTAATAAAATAAAGCCATTATTTTTGAATCTCAATCTTCCTAATAATATGAATCAATTTTGCTATTTGTCTCCCACAAATTTTGGGTGATGTCATCTCCCATTATGTTGCATCTGACAACGTAGCAATTTTTTATCCAAAAAATTAATCACCCAAAATTTTTAATACTAATATTAATATTAATTTTAATGTTAAAATTTGTGACATGTCAGTTGTGTGTCCGTGCCCGTGCACTCGTAGTATCGATCGTGATACTGACAAGTATATTTTCTTGGACGTGCGCACAGTTACATGTTGCAGGGACGCAAATGAAGCACAATCTATTATACAATCCAACGAAGAGGCATTATTCGATATCGTATTATGTGAGGTTCACTTGTCCGGAATGAGCGGAGTCGACCTACTCGAAATCCTCGTGCACAAGACGGACATTCCAATCGTCAGTAAGTAGCACTAGCACTTCTTCCCTGAAAACTTTACGACCATTTTCTTCTCGATCGATCGGTCTTTAATTTTATACGCACGCAGTGATATCTTCTGATTTGGCTTATGATGTCGTGAGGAGAGCAATAACACTCGGGGCCAGTGACTATTTAGCGAAGCCGGTTCTAATGCACTCCCTAAAGCACTTGTGGAGGCATCTACAAGGGAAAGACAAGTGGAGGAACTACATTCTAAAGTACGGCACGTCAGAACTTGGGAGGAAAGTAGTTAAGGTGGAGGAGGAGGAGATCATCGGAACTTCAAGATTTCCGAAAACTATTATAAAAGTTAAAGAGGAGAAGATGGATGCCGATGTCAATGATGGCTATACTAGGCATCCTTCAAGCTTTCTGAGACAAATTAAAGAGGAATTAATCGATGGCGATGAAGAAGAAGAACGAAGAAGAAGGGGGTCGACCGTGCCGTCGAAGAAGAAAACCAGATTGACGTGGACACCGGAGCTCCACCAGATGTTCGTCAGCGCAGTCAATCAACTTGGGGCCAACGGTATGCATGAGGCACCATCTCATCTTTTGATCATGAATGTATATGAATTGCTCAAACATTTTATGTGCGCAGCTTTTCCGAGGAACATATTACGAGTGATGAGAGCTCCGAACTTGACAAGTAGACAAGTTGAGAGCCATTTGCAGGTTTTACTAGCTCTTTAACTTCAACTACTAAAACATATATAGATTTCGACAGTGAAAATATATGAATCTGTAGGAAATAATGATACTAAGCTTGTAAGAACACCCATGTTTATAGAATTCTTTGACCATTCTAGACACTTTTAATGTGTATCATGACTTAAAGGATGGCATTATTCTTGACATAATATGAACTGTGGATGCATTTTATCCATATATTTGCTTCCTTATCATGATCAATATTCCCTTTTTCAACTTCCATCCTAATTTATTCTGAACCAAGTTATATAGATTCACAATTATTTTCTTCCATATGTGTTTCTGTGCAGGCGTACAGAAGAACCCTCAAGAAAAAAGAGAACTCTCGAGTTGCTGAGATGTCGCGGCCAGGTTTGGCACAACATCAGTCGCATCCATCAAATGCTGCAGGAGGTTATGATCGAGAGAGGAGCATTCCGACTATAGACCTCGATGGTTATAGAATGGGCAGCTGCTGCAGCTTGATGCATCAATCTATACATGAAACTAATGCTTCAGGAAGTTCTCAGCCAGGCATGAATCCTCCATTTATGTATCCGAACCACTCAAAGGCCATATCTTCACAATATAACACTCACACACCAGCAAATGTTCCGATCTATCAGACCTCAAATGCTGCAGGAGGTTATCATCGAGAGAAGATCATTCCGATTATAGACCTCGATAGTGATGGAACTGACAGCTCCTTGATGCATCAATCTTCAACTTCTCCGCCCCTGATACATGACACTAATGCTTCAGGAAGCTTTACTGATCTGCCTAGCTTTGGTAACAAGTATCATGACTCGGGGAAGAGAGTGGAGGGTTCATTTTATCAAGATAATCAAATGAACCATTGTGTTGCTAGTCAAGATCATCTCATCCCCGCCCAGTATGTAAATTATGGTGTCCTAACCGACACGGATACAAATCTTGGTCCTTCTGTTGTATCTGGTAGGGGAGAGGCCACAATTGACAGCGATAACAACTCTGGATTGACAACCAAGGCGTTACCCCTAGATCAAAGTTTTCATGTTACTAATGATCACAAGGTTGGCACTTCTCAGAGCATGGCGACCAATTTTTATGATGAGGATTGGGACGAATTGAGGGAAACTCTACGAAATCTAGGGTATGATTAGAAGAGGAAGATAAGTTCAAATTAAGAATTCTCTAAAGAGTGGTTTATAGCATAATTCTGCACTATAGTCGATACAACTCTATTTTCGTGTCTTCTTCTAAATATTAGTTATAGTATCATATTAATTAAGAAATTTGTAAAATTGCAATTAATTTTGAGAAACCAACTACTGCAATACTGTGCGTAAGGATGTATGTTGGTTTTGTACTAGTTCCTCAGTTTTTTGGTTGTGAAATTTTTTGCTTCTTTAAAGGTTTAAAATATAATTTGTAGAAAGACTTAATTTTTATTTCTCAAAGAGGGGGTTCATATATATAGGAGGCTAGTCTCCTCCTTACTTTCTATCCAATGTAGGACTAAATAAGTTTTCATAACTCAACACTCCTCAAGATGGGCGATAGATATCAATTATCCCCATCTTGTTACAAAAGATGTCAAACTCTCTAGAACCCAAACATTTAGTTAAACAATCAGCTAATTGCTCCGCTGATTTCACATAGCTTAAAGTCAAAAAAATTCTATTTAGTTGCTCCTTGATGAAGAACCAATCAATCTCCACATGTTTGGTGCGATCATGCTGTACTGGATTGTTTGCAATATCAATTGCTGGTTTGTTGTCACACCAAAGTTGCAGGGAGTCTCCTCTAAATAAACGCATCTCAGCCAACAAGTTCTTTACCCAAATCATCTCGTATGACATAGATATATAAGTCGCCCAACTAATCTTTGATATTGCTCCTTACTCACTGGATCACCACCCTCATCACACAACTTGTGATTCTTCTCGATAGGAGTAGAAACAACCCTGCAACCCAGCATTCCTGTCTCTGTAAGAAGGTCCAGAGCATACTTTTGCTGAGAAAGCACTATACCCTTTCGTAACCTTGTAATTTTAATTTCGATGAATTACTTCAACAACCCCAGATCCTTAACTTCAAATTCCTCCCCAAGCCTTTTCTTCAACCGTAGGATCTCCTCAATATCGTCTCTAGTAATTACAATATCATCAACATAGACTACAAGAATAATGTCGAGTCTTTGAGTGCCTATAAAATGCAGTATGATCTCCATTGCACTGTCTATACCCATACCACATACTGCAAACCTGAATCTATCAAATTATGCTCTCGGAGATTGCTTTAGCCCATAAAAAGACTTCAATTTGCATATCTTCCCCATTGCTTGTGAATTAGCAAAGCCTGGTGGAATCTCCATATACATCTCCTCCTGGAGGTCCCCATGCAAAAAGGCGTTCTTGACATCTAGCTGATGTAGTTGCCAATTGTAGTTGGCAGCATATGACACCAACACTCGCACATTGCTCATCTTTGCTATTGGAGCAAATATCTCGTCATAGTCGATACCATAAGTTTGGCTATAGCCTTTAGCAACCAATCTGGCCTTATATCTTTCAATATTGCCCTCTGGAGTATGCTTAACAGTATAAACCCATTTGTATCCAACAGCAAGCTTTCCAGCTGGCAGTGGTACTAGCTCCCATATGTTATTCTTCTTCAAGGCCTGAAGTTCCTCCTGCATGGCACTCAACCACCTAGGATCTTGCTTAGCTATGCCAGTAGTTAGGTACAAGCACTGAATCTAATGATGCAAGGAAGGACTTATATGCAGGTGGATTGGATGCATATGAAATGTAATGTACAATGTCAGTATCCCAACTGCCAAACTTAGCTGGAGATTTTCCAGCATTGACTCTAGAAGTTCTACGAAGAAAGACTGGAGTATTAGAAGCATCAGAGAAGGAATTATTACCAGGTAACTCAAGTGGAAGGACTGAAGAAGGTCTTGGAGAAGAGGGACTTGGGACATCAGCATTTGTGGGTACTGGCCTAGGCACAAAAGGAGGAAGCTCATACTGTTGCTGCTCATGTTGTTCCTGCTGCTCATGCTCTCTACATATTCTCAGCTCCCCCTGACTGTAGGCTCCCCCTGAGACACCATCACTCCTTGGTGACTCAAAAGGGCATTGAAATATACCAACCACGATGCCACTCTTATTCTGGCCCCTCTCTACTAGCATTAGTAGAGCCATTCTCGAACAAGAAACTTAACTCCGTCTTCTCCGCATAAAATGGTTCAAACTCCCGGAAGGTCACGTCCATACTGACAAACAGCCTTCTTTTAGTGGGACACCAACACTTGTATCATTTCTGACTTGATGAGAATCCTATAAAGATATATTTAACTTCTTGTGGATCCAGCTTGTTCACCATCATTCTGTGATCTCGTACAAAATATGTGCAGCCAAATACTATGGCTAGAACAATAAAATATTAGAGCCCAAGAGCATCTCACATGGTGTCTTCATCCCTAATACTCTTGACGGCATCATGTTAATTAAAAAAAATGTTGTCATAACAACCTCACTCCACAAGAATTTTAACACATTCATTGTCAGCATCAAAGAACGTGTCACTTCTAGCAGATGCCAGTTCTTGCGTTCAGCCACCCCATTCTGAGCAGGAGTGTCTGGGTAAGTGGTTTGATAAAGAATTTCCTGACTAGAGATAAAATTAGCATACTTATTATTGGTGTACTCGGACCCATTATCTCTTCAAAGAATCTTCACATTTGCTCCAAACTAGGTCTTCACATACGCCGAGAAGTCTTAAAAACATTTGTACACCTCAGATTTCTGCTTCACCATATAGATCCAAGTCATATATGAGTATCAATCAATGAAGGTAACAAACCATCTGAATCCACTGATGGAAGTAGTAGGATACGATTCCCAAACATTGGAATGAACAAGTGCAAATGACTCAAGACTTCTAAGACCAACCATTTTATAAGTAGAACGTATATGCTTCCCAAGTTCACAAGCATTACAAAATAACCTTTTTGTCTACTTTATGCATTATCTCAGGTTCTAACTTATTCAAACAATCAAAAGATAAATGTCCCAATCTGTAGTGTTGATGCATTGCTTCTGTCTCTGGCCCTCCACTAATAGTAGTAGCAAGCATTGCAGCCTCCTTGTCTATGTACCAAAGGCCATCATGCCTGATGCCAGTCCCAAGTCTCTTCCCCGTGGCCTTTTCCTGGAAAGAATACATATCCCGATCAAAAGAAAAAGTTCAATTCAATTGATTAATGAAAGAGCTAATAGAAAGTAAGTTGACCGGAAATGAAAGAACATTCAAGACATATGACAGAGTAACATATGAAGTATAATGGACCAAGCCAATATCTCTGATGGGTTGGAATGTCCCATCAGCAGTTTGAACTATCTCGGGATGCATATGTTTGCTCGAATAATATAATACAAACTCACTAGATGTACCTATGATATGCCTAGATGCACCTGAGTCTATGATCCAATCAGTATGAGATTTAGTGGATGCAAGTGCCTGAACTGGGATACTTTTGCCCATATAAGCAGCGTAACCAGTAAAGTTACCAAGTTAGATAGTGATAGACAGATCCTGAGTGCCCTGTCCCTTGCCCTTAGAACTCTCAACCTGAAGCTTGAATTGACATAGTTCCTTCAGCTTTGTCATCTCGGCTCCAGTTATCTTAGTAGTGTTCTTCTCTGGCACAACTAGGTGATCAACTCCCAGGCCTCCATGTTCCATTTCTCCTTGATATGTACATCTACCTCTCTATCCTCTGCCTCCTAGGCCACGACCAAACTTGCGGGATTGAGGGAAGTTGTAACTGTGGTGCCATTTCTTCCTGCAATTATAGCACTCGCTGTCATCGTTGATGGGAGCACTAGGAATCACCAATACCGAGCGGACAGTTGGTGAGGTATCGCTTTTCATCACTTTCTGTCAGATCTCCTCTTGCTCCATTAATACAATAGCCTCATCCAGGGATGGAAAAGATGGCAGATGACACATTGCTTCCCTCCTAGTCTCAAACTGTGGGTTCAGACCCTTGAGAAAATGATCCATACGACTACGCTCAAGGTACTGTTTTCCAAAGAGAACATCTGACGAATTTTGCAATGATAGCGGATCATAGTGATCCAAGTCCGCCTATAAGCGACGTATCTCCGCTGCATACTAGAGTATTGTATTCTCCCCCTGTGTGGTAACATCAATATTTTTCTCAACTTCCATCATCATCATGACACTCCCAGCTTCAGAGTACATCACAACCAATGTCATCCAGACATCATTTGTACTACAGATCGACTCCACCATCCCAGCTATGGATGGAGACACAGAAGTCAGCAGCCAAGAAACCACCAGAGAATTAAGGTGACTCCATGTGCTCCACTCAGCACTCGTCTTATCCTTTGGCTCAGTGCACTATCCCTTCATATATTTTTTAAGCCCCTTGGTCGTAAGGTTCAGCAGTCCCCTCCTAGACCAACTTAGGTAGTTTTTCGTCCCCTCAAGTTTGATGTCATTGGATAGCAACTTTATCTTCTTTATCACTTGCGACGGTTCTGGTGCAGGCACGACTGTCCTACTAGATAAGGTCTCCTCTAATTTGCCTGAATTACCCTGTCCACCCACTCTAGTATCTCTTTCAACTCCTGACTAGTCACAGGTGTTCCCATCTCCATAGTTGCACACAAGGACGAGGTCAAACACAACTCAAACACGTGTCGTACGCCAACATACGATCATGACTTTCACCATCTATCAGTACATCCCCAAACTCATGCTACATGAGAAATGCACGATGGATAGAACTTGTCAGAACAAGGACTAGAAATAGAGATTTGTGTAAAACTTTCCAGGAAGTATGCTTTCTAATCTCAGAATCCATATTGAGATCGAAATCAGAGGATCACACAAGAGTTCATTTCTGATTATCCATGATCCAACGACGGATTTGACGACACCCGCAGGTAAACCAGCAGAAAACGTCGACGACACCCGAGGATGGGGGGTGTGGGGCTTCCACGCACAGAGGAAGGTGGGGGAGGGGGGCTTCCAACCCGGTAGAGGAAGGCGGAGGGGGGGTCAGGATGAAAGAAAATTCTCCTTGTTTTTTTTAATTTTTTTTGGAAAAGGGATTCAGAGCTTTGGCTCTGATACCATGTAGAAAGACTTAATTTTTATTTCACAAGGAGGGGATCCATATATATAGGAGGAGGCTAGTCTCCTCCTTACTTTCTATCCAATGTGGGACTAAATAAGTTTCCATGACTCAACATAATTCATGTTTGTAATAGCCAGTTCTACGTTCTACTTCTACTGATGATATTGAGTTAATATTAGACCCAAAAAAAATTCCCACAGAACAATAGACTTATGACGAGAATTGATGGTTAAATATGGATGCACACAATGCCCATCTTATGATGTGAAATATAAAATCGTGCAACAATATTTTATTTTATTTTATTTTTAGAATCCGCTTTTAAGCGCAAGACGAAATTTGAACATGTGTTGCTTTGATACGTTGAAAAGTCTTCCAAAAAAATTATACTCACACACAGTGCTTTTTAACATATTGATGATGACCCATTTATCTAGTATCTAATATCCACGGTCTTGTCAGTTGCTATTCGATATTTTGCTAACAGATACCGAAATTGAATAAGCTGTTATTTATGCATTTGTCCTTTTCTAGAAAGACAAGCTGGTATAAAACATTAAACCACTTTGCACTTAAATATTATCAACTCTGGTCTATGTTCACTTTGCTATCATCACCTTTTTTTTGTCATATTGATACAACCTTAACCTTATAAGATAGGTCGATTATTTTGGTAGAGTCCAATGTGACTTAGGTAGAAGTAGAACCTGTTTTGTACGAATATCGATACGATTATAGAGTCACTAATGTCATGGCACACACGATGCGTGAGCAACACGTTTTAAAAAAAATGATTAACATTTTATGTAGCAAAGATAATATACAATCAAACTTATTTAAAAAATATTATTTTTTGATACGATATTTTTAATGTTAGAAATGTTGAAACCATCTTATTCAACAAAGAAAACATCCAGCCAAACTTACTGAACAGAAATATTAATTTTCCAATAGAAAATCACACAGCTGACAAAATTAATAATTTGAAGAATTAAGCTTTACAACTCATACAAAATATTATTAAAAAATCCACAACTCATATAAAAGTATTAGAATGAGGTTTTGCTTTTTTTAATTGTCATTGTCATTTTGAAGGAAAGAATTACATAGATGTTACAGTAAAATATTTGAGTATTTTAAATTTTACAAACTAAGATATAATTACATATGGATATGTATAAAACTTGAAGGTTCAAAACTTTAACCATGTGACTTTGATTTGTCAAGGGAAGCAAAGTGATTCTATCATAGTGGAGGACGACATTTGGATATTTTTATATGGATTACCAACCGTTCACGTACGAATTTATAGGGATTAATGATTGTATGCATGAAACCATCTAAAAAGATGTCTCACCTGCAGGCGGATCGTCGGGATGACGACCTCCTCCACATAGTTGTGAAGGGGGAGATTTGTTAGAGTGGGTGAGGTTCCCAACATATATAATAAATACCCCAGAGTAGGATTGAGTATTTCTACATATAATAAAAATACCTTAATTTATTTCGATTAGATATTCCTAAATATAATAGGAATATCTCAAAGGATTTGGATTGGAATTCCTACATATAATAGGAATATGCCAATGGATTTTGATTTAGATTGGATATTCCTATCCATAATAGGAATGCTAGTTGTGGGTATGAGGCTATATATAGGTGTATCCTGGCCATAAATTAAATCATATCTCTCTCTCTAAAAAAAATAATATAGCAACAAGGAGAGAAAAGGAGGCAATGGTGCCATTTCGAAGAAGGAGATCAGTTTTGGGTATTTCTCGTTGTCTTTCTTCTTCGTGGTTATAATATATTTTCAGTTCCAAAAGAGTTGTGGTGATCCGTTTGGATCAGTGAGAAGTTTGTAAGGAGTCAGTGTATTTCTTATTCCGTTAGTGGAGGCTTTTCAGGGTTGGACTCCGATCATTCCGTGGTTTTTCCCGCAAGAATTTTCCACATCAAAAATCTCTGTGTCTGCGATTTATGTTTGGCATTTTTTGGTGTGTTTTGCTCGGTTCTCTCACAGGTATTCTCTAGTTTGGGGAATAGTTTCCGCACTTTCGTTCCCATAACATTGGAGAGGAGAAGGAAGGATTGAAGGCCGTTTCGAAGAAGGAGATCAGTTTCGGGTATTTCTCGTTGTCTTTCTTCTTCGTGGTTATAATCTATTTTCTATTCCAAAAGAGTTGTGGTGATCCGTTTGGATCGGTGAGAAGTTTGTAAGGAGTCGGTGTATTTCTTATTCCATTAGTGGAGTCTTTTCAGGGTTTGACTCTGATCATCCCATAGTTTTTTTCGCAAGAGTTTTCCACGTTAAAAATCTTTGTGTCTGCAATTTATGTTTGGCATTTTTGGTTTGTGCATTTTGCTCGGTTCTTTCGTAGGTACTCTCTGGTTTGGGAAATGGTTTTCGCACTTTCGTTCCCAATAAAGTGGTATCAAATCCAGGTTCTGGTATTTCAGAAGGGTGTCAGGAGTTGATAGGCAAACAAGGGAAGAGAGATGGACGCGAAGTCGGTGCGCAAGGTAAACCTGAACGGTACTAACTATCATTACTGGAGAAGCAAGATGATAGATCTGCTATTTGTCAAGAAGCTACATCTGCCGGTATTTGCTTCTGAGAGGCCCAGTAACTAATTCGAAGAGGACTAAAATTTGGAGCATATATAGGTGTATGTGTATATCGATAGTTCGTTGACGAGAATGTGTACAACCATGTTACCAGTATTGAGCACGTGAGGACACTGTAGGATAAACTAGAATCTTTGTACGCGAAGAAGACCGGAGTAAATAAATTATTCCTGATAAATAAATTGTTCCTGATTCGGATGATGATGGGTCTGTGGTACAAAGATGGGACATTAATTATGGATCACTTGAGTGAGTTCTATGGCGTGGTTGACCAACTATCCTCGATATGAGTCAAGTTCGATGACGAGGTTCAGGGACTAAGGCTGTTGTACATTGACAGACTCGTGGGAGACCGTACAAATTTCTATGATCGCTTCTGCTCTGGAAGGCATGGTCATTCTGGACTTTGACAAGAGCGGGATACTGAATAAAGAGATGCGGAGACATTCTCAGGATACTTCATCCACATCCCACTCAGAGGCACTTTTCAGAGAGCTGCGAAAGGGGTAAAAACAGGGGTCCAGGCGGTGGTAGAGACAAAAGCAGGAGAAGGTCCAAGGGTCGGTACGAGAACTCAGAGTGTTACCATTGTGGCAAGAAGGGCCACATCAAGTGGAACTGTTTTGCTTGGAAGTGAGAGAAGAAGGACGATAAGGGGAAGAAAAGTGAGAACACTACAGCGGCGGCCTAACACATGGTAGCAACGTGATCATTGTAGGTGATGAGATAATTATGAACCTCCCTTGCGATGACAATTTTGTTGGTGGACTCAGGTGCTTCAGTGCACGTATCTCACAACAAGGCACTATTTGCTACATACACAACAGGCGACTGTGGAGTGTTGAAGATGGACAATGGAGATGTGTCGAAGGCTCTATGAAACACAAATACCTCATCAAACAAAAAAAATAAAATAATATATATATATATATATATATATATAAATTTTTGTGGAGGTATTTGTGTTACAGACTCCTGGTCCGAAGGCCGACCACATCCCAATCCGAAGGTACCACACACAGACTCCCGGCCCGAAGGCCTACAAACTCGGACAAAGGCTCATCACATCTCGGCCCGCACCGCACCTACACCGCAAGTGCACTACGCCCAGGAGGCTCGAACCCGCAACCTCCAGGGTAACATGCATCGGTCTTAACCACTAGGCTAGACGTCATCTGCATATATATATATATATATATATATATATATATATATATATATATATATATATATATATATATATATATATATATTCTTGTTTATTCTAATATTTGTTATTTATGTATTATACATAGTATATTAAGACAAAAATGGTTGATGGTGCGATTTTACACAATCTTTTAAATAGTTTAGTCCGACTAGTAAAATCGAATCGAACTGAACATGTTAGACCGTAAAATGCTTCATTTAAAAGTTTGGTCCGACTAGTTGAACCAATGAACCACTATAAGTTGTATGAACCATGTGAATCGTTCAAACTGGTCACATACGTTTCGATAAAACGATCATGGTTAAATGAAATACCAGATTTAATTAGTGATTATTTTTTTAGAAAAATTCAATATCGAGAAAAAAAAGATCGCTAGATCAAGTTTACCTTAGAACCGATATAAATCTCTAGTCCAAATTGTCAGTGTCACGCCCCAGTCCCAAAAATACGTAGGACTAGGACACGTAAGCATGCCAGCCGCATGGATATGGCAACTCCAATATATTGAAACCATAACCCATACGTACGCTGTAATATGAATATCAAATTCACATGTGGTATAAACATATGTCACAAGTCACAGGGTATAATCTAAATCTCATCCACAGAAAAATCAAATATAAATAAATAACTAGTATCTTTGAAACTAGATACTCAATATAAGTATCTAAGGATGATGGTTGGATGGAAACAAATCCACTACCAACTCGAATGGAAAAGTACAACACAATAAACACAATATAGGAAAATCAGCTAACAATCATGGGGCTCAGAGAGAAGACATCCTCGAAACATATGTGACCATCCGAATATGCGCTCCTGCAAATACTCAAGAACAAATACACCTGAAAAGGGACCAGGTCCTCAGAGGGACGTAACAAGATACATAGAAGCAAGCCAATTTGAATACAGTAAACAAGCATATAATTTAAAAATAAATAAGTACGCTGTACAAGACAATCTATATGAATGCAAATGAGGTCAACTTATCGACGTATGGGCAAGGATAGGCTACTCGATCTACCTCACAACTCACACACACGTCAATGGACATCAGAAATCGACATACCGCGGGGGTAGTGACCAGCGCGACACACGCCCGTAGTGCGAGCTATATACTACGGTTTACCAGAGTGGTTAAAAGCCCATACGCCTAATGATTGTCCTCTATGATACTAAGTGCCATGTGTGTGTCAACATATCTAATACATAGTAATGACTGAAAGAAAACTATACATGCAAGAAATATACAGAAATGCAATAAATATACAGAAATATACTAAGTATGCAAAATACTGTAAGCAATTTGGCAAGGTATCTTGTCTGGTAAGAAAGATGCAAGGTGTACTATCCAGAAGTCAACGCGCAGGATCAAAAGCTATGGCCGCAGAACAAATGTCTCCGGATGCTGAAATAAATATCACCAACGTTCCCAGAATAAGCAAAATAGCTAAAAAGCACTTCCCTTTCGTCCAATTTGGACACAGGGGCAAAACCGTAATTTCGGATAAAAGTGGGGTCCACGTGTAGCCCACTTTGCATCGAAAAGTGTGCCAAGAGTAACAGTCTCTAAATAGGATAAACTATAGGTCAAACAACTCTAAATGTCAATACGAACCCAACGGTATATCCAAATGTGGATTCCGATGGGCCGAACACAATTTTGTCCAAAAAGTCAACTGTGGGGCCCGCCAATTGGCGATCTGGTCAACCGTCTCTGAATTGCGTGAAAATTGGGTCACGGGACCAGCGCGTTATTACGAGTCCAGTGGCGCAAGTTTCGTCACAATCTGACAAGCGTGCACAAAATGCGCGTGACTTCCACAAAAGTTGCGACACGGGGTGTGTTCGCGGATACGGCCTGATTCCGACGCGCACACGCGTCCGAATCAGTTTCCATGAATTTTTACATGTCCGGTTACGCTGTGTGCACCGTTTGGTACACTTGGTACATGGCAGGGCGGTCCCGTTTGGCGGGGCGCGTTCCGTTTCCCAACTTTTGGAAATCTGGAAAAAGTGGGTTCGCGGGATTTTGTGACGAATTTTATTCTGTCCACAGCAGTTAATAATCTAGGATTATTTAACAAAAAATAAACTAGGTCAAGTGGTATATGCATACAAAAAAGAATCACCGAATTTGGATCTCTGTGGTGGGAGATACGAACTCGGCAACATGGGTGGTCACTGCAGTTTTCTGCGATCCCAGAATTGGGTCTGCTTGCGCCAACTTGGGCACTGTTTTTGCCTATGGGTAAACGTTGTTCGAGGTCTGCTATCATATAGATATGGGAGAGGGTTAAGGGGTGAGCATACCGGTGAAGACGGAACGACGTTTGGTTGAGCGAGTCGACGGAAAGCAACTCCGGAACAAAGGTACCTCGTGTGGGAATCTGTAGTGCGCGGGGTGTGTCCGTCGGGATTGGTTTGGACGGCCTGGCGGGGTTCTCTGGCTGCGGTGGGGCTCTCTCTAGGTCAAGATGAGAAGAGGAGGGTCTGGATGATAGGTTTAGGGTTTTATGAAATATATATATATATATATATATATATATATATATATATATATATATATATATATATATATATATATATATATATATATATATATATATATAAGAATAGGGAGAGAGGAGATGGTTCGCAGCCAAGGTGTGCAAGGTGGGGTTCTTTGTTGTGGTATGCTAATAGAATTAAAGGGGGGGGGGTGCGGCTGTAGCTTAGGAGTGAGAATTGGTTTGCTTTTGCTAGGAATTGAATGCTAACGTTTGCTAAGTTGGAATGCTTGCTAAGTTATTTTGGTTGTTATTAGTTATATTATTATTATTAGTTTATTAATACTTTCTTTTCTTTTCTTTTCTTTTCTTCTCCTTTTTCTTTTTAAATATATATACACATATATATATTTGTTTATATATATATATATATATATATATATATATATATATATATATATATATATATACTCAGAAGAAAATTTATAGATTATAATAATGCACACCGTTAGGCTAGCAACTGCTCAAGGGGTTTCCTACATGAAATAAATTCCAAAAAATTCCTAATGGTCCCATAAATCCTCTAAGTGCCCGAACACCTAAAATAAAAATTATTAAAAATCTACTTCTCCTATTTAGCCACTAATTGCTATAATTAAATTAATAATTAAAAAGGGTATTTACGATTTTTTTTTTGGAATAGGGGTTTTACATTCTACCCAACTTATAAAAAATTCGTCCTCGAAATTAAAATTAAGCCATGATAGAATGTCAAGGATGGTATAAGATTTGCATTGTTTAAAATACAAGACTAAGTTTAAAGGGGTGGGCGATGTTGCGCGTTGCATATCCCAAAAAATCATGGAAAAATCTACATAAGCGAAAATAGGTTTCTTCATGTGTCATGTCCAACGGTGTGGACACCTAAATGCTCTTTTGCATAAAAGCGCCCAACAATTGAAAAATTGCACAAAGATGAGGATTGGATGGTGGGCACGTCTAGGATAAGGGTGTGGAATTTGTAGGAAGGCAGTGGCTAGTATAGTGCTCCAATTATCGGAGCACGATAAGATACGCTAAGTGATATAATTATTGCAAAATTAAATAAAAATATCGTGTTCTATCTCTACTGGATTCAATCTAGCCTTAGGCTCACTATCTAAGGCAAGTAGGTCTAATTTTGGGTAAGGGGTTCACAATCTACCAAACTTAAAATTTATCCATCTATCACCTAAGGCTATACATCTAGGAATACTATTCCTCAAATTATTTAATCATGTTATTCAATCCTCAAGGTTTTAACACCAAATATATCATCTATGATATGCCCTTAACCAATTATAAAAGAGAGTCACTAAGTCATGTGATTAGCCTTATGGGGTATATTTAGAACTATCAGTATCAACTTATACCAGCACGAGGTTTCATCTTTCCGAAATAGGGGAAGGCGGAGAGCAGTAATAAAGAATTCAAGGTGAAGGAGATAGAATACAAGTACAAGGTTCAAAGAGATTAGAGAATTCGAAAAGAGAGTTGTCTGGACGGTTGTGGATTGAAATTCTATTTTTGGTAATTTCCTATTTATATGCTCGTATCAGTACAGTTATGTAACCGATACGATGTGTCAGACATGTCTAGGGACAAGTATATCCGTCTACTACCATATATCTCAATCCATGTAAAGTAGTCATGTGAAGAGCGAACCAAGCGCACTAAGGTTAGCTAGACCTTAATACACCAATTCTGATTAGGCAATTGTATCATTGTGTGCACCCAATAATACCTATGCCATGAGCAAGCTCGATAAAAGAATAAGCTTGCAAAAACTAGGCTATAATAGCAGCATAAGTCAAGGTAGTACAGCAAACATAAATACGCTGGATTATGATGAAAGAAGGTACATAACAATTCAAGTTCATAAAAGATAAGACTCCATAATCTCTACAGTTCCTTGTCTAAGTCGATAGTCGACAAAGTAGGGGTATAGCCTCTAAGTTCTACAGTCCGATAAAACATTATCTTCTTATTCTAGCACACAGTTAATGTCATTCAGCTACACTTCAATAATAGGGCAAAAGACTATGTGATACTAGGTTGTGAGGTATGCTACCCAACTTATAACAATTAACTAATACTGTAATTGCCTTAAGGATACCGTAGAAACTCCTGTTAAGGTCAATGAGAAGGGGGTCTTGGTATTCATTAGGGTATCCTCTTTCATTACATAGGTCATGGTCGTCCTAAGTCTTAGTCATAGCGCTTATAGAGCAAGTGTCAATAGTAAGAATGGAAAGTTACTGGCCGTCAAGGGGAAAGGATCTAACTCGTATCAAGGTGGGGGTACATGTTACGCAATTTAAAACTAAGGGATAAGCGCCAGGTCTCAATCTACAAGAATAGCTTAAACCATCAAGTTCTAACTACTAAGCACACAATTTCAAAATTTATCATTAACCACTATAATCCCAGCAACTATATGTCCTTAACACAGAATAAATCACCTGGCCTACAATCAGAAGTGTCAGATGGCACGAGTTGAAAGATGAAGAATAGAGGAACAAAATTTAGTCGTCGCGCAATTAGCGAACGCTAAGGTCGCAGAGGAACAATATATAAAATTAAAATAGGGCTCTAGATAGCATCGTGGTTTTCTAAGGAGGAGTGGTATGCCAGTTGCTATGTTCGAGTTATGATCAAGAGAAATTTTATATCCATTGCTCTTGGCTTCCTAAGGTACTGTCTGCTACTAATAAGACAATGATCTAAGTTTATAGTTCTAATATTATCTCACCATAAGAGTTAGGTCCAGAACTAATATTTAACCTTGGATTTCTATTGGTTCCTCAATACTAGGGTCAAACAATATGGTCAAACTTCTAACTAACTCTAGTAGTATCTATACTACTCCCAAGTCCTCATATTACATCAAGGGGTAATGGTAAACCAATCTATAGATAAGGAATTCTATGGTTCACTAGATATTCTAAACTTAGTGGTGTGTCTATATTGTCGTTGTATTCTTAATAGGTGTGCTACCATAATTATCATCCTAATAACAGGGGTTCCGATATTCTAGTAGAAGGCTATACTCAAAGAACTATTAGGGAAGTACAGGAATCAAGCAGGATACAATTGTTCAAATAGAACAGATAGGAGGAAGATGAATCATAGTCAATTGTGGATGAGATCCTATACTCTATTCCTAGGTGCAGGCTTGTTCGGTACAATAACGTAACCGAGATAATATGCTCTCGACCTGCATGGGCCACCACAAAAACATGTCACGCCCCAGCCCCAAAAATAAGTAGGACTAGGACACGTAAACATGCCAGCCGCATGGATATGGCAACTCCAATATATGGAAACCATAACCCATACGTACGCTGTAATATGAATATCAAATTCACAAGTGGTATAAACATATGTCACAAGTCACCGGGTATAATCTAAATCTCATCCACAGAAAATTAAATATAAATAAATAACATGTATCTATGAAACTAGATACTCAATATAAGTATCTAAGGATGATGGTTGGATGGAAACAAATCCACTACCAACTCGAATGAAAAAGTACAACACAATAAACACAATATAGAAATACCAGCTAACAATCATGGGGCTCGGAGAGAAGACATCCTCGAAACATAGGTGACCATCCGAATCTGCGCTCCTGCAAATACTCAAGAACAAATACACCTGGAAAGGGACCAGGTCCTCAGAGGGACGTAACAAGATACATAGAAGCAAGCCAATTTGAATACAGTAAACATGCATATAATTTGAAAATAAATAAGTACGCTGTACAAGACAATCTATATGAATGCAAATGAGGACAACTTTTCGACGTATGGGCAAGGGTAGGCTACTCAATCTACCTCACAACTCACACACACGTCAATGGACATCAGAAATCGACATACCGCGGGGGTAGCGACTAGCGCGACATACGCCCGTAGTGCGAGCTATATACTACGGTTTACCAGAGTGGTTAAAAGCCCATACGCCTAATGATTGTCCTCTATGATACTAAATGCTATGTGTGTGTCAACATATCTAATATATAGTAATGACTGAAAGAAAACTACACATGCAAGAAATATACAGAAATGCAATAAATATACAAAAATATACTAAGCATGCAAAATACTGTAAGCAATTTGGCAAGGTATCTTGCCAGGTAAGAAAGCTGCAAGGTGTACTGTCCAGAAGTCAACGCGCGGGATCAAAAGCTATGGCCGCAGAACAAATATCTCTGGATGCTGAAATAAACATCACCAACGTTCCCAGAATAAGCAAAATAGCTAAAAAGTACTTCCCTTTCGTCCAATTTGGACACAGGGGCAAAACCGTAATTTCGAGTGAAAGTAGGGTCCACTTGTGGCCCACTTTGCACCGAAAAGCGTGCCAAGGGTAACAGTCTCTAAATAGGATAAACTATAGCTCAAACAACTCTAAATGTCAATACGAACCCAACACTATGTCCAAATATGGATTCCGATGGGCCGAACACAATTTTGTCCAAAAAGTCAACATTGGGGCCCGCCAATTGGCGATCTGGTCAACCGTCTCAGAATTGCGTGAAAATTGGATCACGGAACCAGCGCGTTACCTCGAGTCCAGTGGCGCAAGTTTCGTCGTAATCTGACAAGCGTGCACAAAATGGGCGCGACTTCCACAAAAGTTGCGACACGGGGTGTGTCCGCGGATATGGCCTGATTCCGGCGCGCACACGCGTCCGAATCAGTTTTCACGAATATTTACGTGTCCAGTTACGCTCCGTGCACCGTTCGGTACACTTGGTACACGGCGGGGCGGTCCCGTTTGGCGGGACGCGCTCCGTTTCCCAACTTTTGGAAAACTGGAAAAAGTGGGTTCGCGGAATTTTGTGATAAATTGTATTCTGTCCACAGCAGTTAATAATCTAGGGTTATTTAACAGAAAATAAACTAGGTCAAGTGGTCTATGCATACAAAAAAGAATCACCGAATTCGGATCTCTGTGGTGGGAGATACGAACTCGGCAACATGGGTGGTCACCGCAGTTTTCTGCGATCCCAGAATTGGGTCTGCTTGTGCCAACTTGGGCACTGTTTTCGCCTATGGGTATACGTTGTTCGAGATCTGCTATCATACAGATATGAGAGAGGGTTAAGGGGTGAGCATACCGGTGAAGACAGAACGTCGTTTGGTTGAGCGAGTCGACGGAAAGCAACTCCGGAACAAAGGTACCTCGTGTGGGAATCTGCAGTGCGCGGGGTGTGTCCGTCGGGATTGATTTGGACGGCCTGGCGGGGTTCTCTGGCTGTGGTGGCGGGTCTCTCTAGGTCTAGATGAGAAGAGGAGGGTCTGGATGATAGGTTTAGGATTTTATGAAAGATAAATATATATATATATATATATATATATATATATATATATATATATATATATATATATATATATATATATATATATAAGAATAGGGAGAGAGGAGATGGTTCGCGGCCAACGTGTGCAAGGGGGGTTCTTTGCTGTGGTATGCTAATAGAATTAAAGGGGGGGGGGTGCGGCTGTAGCTTAGGAGTGGGAATTGGTTTGCTTTTGCTAGGAATTGAATGCTAACGTTTGCAAAGTTGGAATGCTTGCTAAGTTGCTTTGGTTGTTATTAGTTATATTATTATTAGTAGTTTATTATTATTAGTTTACTAATACTTTCTTTTATTTTCTTTTCCTTTTTCTTTTTAAATATATATATACATATATATTTGTTTATATATATATATATATATATATATATATATATATATATATATATATATATATACTCATAAGAAAATTTATAGATTATAATAATGCACACCGTTAGGCTAGCAACTGCTCAAGGGGTCTCCTACATGAAATAAATTACGAAAAATTCCTAATGGTCCCATAAATCCTCTAAGTGCCCGAACACCTAAAATAAAAATTATTAAAAATCTATTTATTCTATTTAGCCACTAATTACTACAATTAAATTAATAATTAATAATTAAAAAGGGTATTTACGAATTTTTTTTTGGAATATGGGTTTTACAGTCAGTATTATTGAACATGTACTCTAATGGTTTAGTCATTGGACTTGTGTAAAATGGTTTGTTAACCTGAAGTTTTTAGGGTTATTTATACTAATCTCTCATGTATTTTAGGTTTATTAAACGGACATCCCTTATTTTAAAAATTGTTACGCGGACCTCTCCTCTACTTTTATGTTGTATGAGTGGTCAGTGTAATAACCCTCTACATAAAACATAAAATATAGGAAAAATTCGGGTACTTAAAATAAAATATAGGGGAGGTTAGTGTAATTATATTCAAAACAAGGGAGGCCTGTTTAATAAACCTAAAACATAGGAGAGATTAGTGTTAATAATCCAAGTTTTTTAATCGCGTGTTAACTTTATTTCAAGATAGGTAAATATGAAGATAAAATTAAATTTTAGCACATTTATTAAAACACAGTTAAAGCCCAAAAGTCAATTGTCGGCGCTAGCTAGTCTCCTAAATCCCGGCCATGAAACCAATTATGGTATTGAACTTGATTTGATTAATTCAGGAAAGTGGATCCTCACATAGTATAGAAATCAAAAAATATTCTTCCATTAGTCACCCAAAAGATTTGGCTGATGCCATCTCCCATTATTGACATCTAACATGGCAGCTGACATGGTATCTGACATAGCAAATTTTAATTCAAACAATTAATTGTCAAATAATTTAGGTGACGAATAGTCATTTTTGAGTCATGCGTGCTCCTTCTTAATTACCATACAAAAACCCTCCTAAATGAGTAGTAGTTTCCTTAATAATGTCATTCCAAGTTCCTATATATAAAGCATAGCTATTGGGGTCATCTCCCTCCCTGTGGGTGTTATAGGTGCCATTGATCAGTACTTTTTCTTGGGTTACAATTAGGATTTGTGCATGCATATATGGGGACGATGGGTTCGTCTGCCCTGTTCCCGCCACAGCTTAGTGTACTTCTCGTCGAACACGACCGTACTTGTTTGCTAGAACTGAGGAGGCTGTTGTCGCTTTGCAACTATAGTGGTTGGTTTTTTTATTTTTTCCTCCTTTTCTATAGTGCATATTTTGCATCAATATGATAGGCAGTAGAATAATTGTAATAACTGTTGGTCTTTAATTGCCGCTTTTCTTGAACTGGGGTTATGGTTTTGATGTTGCAACTTGCAACTTGCAAGAAGTCCAAGAACGGACAGGAAGTGCAATAACCTGACAAGGAAAATTCTTGGAATTTTTGCACTTGTTGCAACCCCAACATGCTAACATTTTCGTACGACTGCACCAATTTATGATCACTTAGACTAGTCTGACATTGTGATCTTTTGATCCATATATAAACTGGATCCGCCCAGGAGTTTGGGTTGTCCTATCCGGGGCGGACCTACATCAGGGACGAGTGGGAACAGTTGTCTCCAGGAAATTTTTGCTTCCATGATAAATATTCATGTTCTTATTAAATTTTTTTTATTAATTTTATGATTTGCCGCCCCTAAAATTTGTAATTTTTAATTTCTATATACATATTTACATAAGATTTTACTTTATCCTTCATAATTTTTATCAATTTTATGTTTTGTCCCCTTGGAACTTTATTTAACATACGCCTCTTGTAGCTATTTTTTTATGGAATTATCTTATTAGAGAAATTAATTTATTAATTCCTTAATTGGGTATTTCTATTTATAGATTTTTCTACTAGAGTTGTTTATAATTTGAAGTGGCAGCAAATTTCATAGATTAGGTAATTAGCTAGATTTAGAATATTAGAAAATTTACTCAATCTCCTTAGATTAAGTAAATAGCTATATTTAAAATATTTCAGAAATCTACTCAATCTCATCTTCTAAGTGTATATATAGTTAATTTTTATTTAATAAAATAAAGCCATTATTTTTGAATCTCAATCTTCCTAATAATATGAATCAATTTTGTTATTTGTCTCCCACAAATTTTGGGTGATGCCATCTCCCATTATGTTGCATCTGACAACGTAGCAGTTTTTAATCCAAAAAATTAATCACCCAAAATTTTTAATACTAATATTAATATTAATTTTAATGTTAAAATTTGTGACATGTCAGCTGTGTGTCCGTGCCCGTGCACTCATAGTATCGATCGTGATACTGACAAGTATATTTTCTTGGACGTGCGCACAGTTACATGTTGCAGGGACGCAAATGAAGCACAATCTATTATACAATCCAACGAAGAGGCATTCTTCGATATCGTATTATGTGTGGTTCACTTGTCCGGAATGAGCGGAGTCGACCTACTCGAAATCCTCGTGCACAAGACGGACATTCCAGTCGTCAGTAAGTAGCACTAGCACTTCTTCCCTGAAAACTTTACGGCCATTTTCTTCTCGATCGATCGGTCTTTAATTTTATACGCACGCAGTGATATCTTCTGATTTGGCTTATGATGTCGTGAGGAGAGCAATAACACTCGGGGCCAGTGACTATTTAGCGAAGCCGGTTCTAATGCACTCCCTAAAGCACTTGTGGAGGCATCTACAAGGGAAAGACAAGTGAAGGAACTACATTCTAAAGTACGGCACGTCAGAACTTGGGAGGAAAGTAGTTAAGGTGGAGGAGGAGGAGATCATCGGAACTTCAAGATTTCCGAAAACTATTATAAAAGTTAAAGAGGAGAAGATGGATGCCGATGTCAATGATGGCTATACTAGGCATCCTTCAAGCTTTCTGAGACAAATTAAAGAGGAATAAATCGATGGCGATGAAGAAGAAGAACGAAGAAGAAGGGGGTCGACCGTGCCGTCGAAGAAGAAAACCAGATTGACGTGGACACCGGAGCTCCACCAGATGTTCGTCAGCGCAGTCAATCAACTTGGGGCCAACGGTATGCATGAGGCACCATCTCATCTTTTGATCATGAATGTATATGAATTGCTCAAACATTTTATGTGCGCAGCTTTTCCGAGGAACATATTACGAGTGATGAGAGCTCCGGACTTGACAAGTAGACAAGTTGAGAGCCATTTGCAGGTTTTACTAGCTCTTTAACTTCAACTACTAAAACATATATAGATTTCGACAGTGAAAATATATGAATCTGTAGGAAATAATGATACTAAGCTTGTAAGAACACCCATGTTTATAGAATTCTTTGACCATTCTAGACACTTTTAATGTGTATCATGACTTAAAGGATGGAATTATTCTTGACATAATATGAACTGTGGATGCATTTTATCCATATATTTGCTTCCTTATCATGATCAATATTCCCTTTTTCAACTTCCATCCTAATTTATTCTGAACCAAGTTATATAGATTCACAATTATTTTCTTCCATATGTGTTTCTGTGCAGGCGTACAGAAGAACCCTCAAGAAAAAAGAGAACTCTCGAGTTGCTGAGATGTCGCGGCCAGGTTTGGCACAACATCAGTCGCATCCATCAAATGCTGCAGGAGGTTATGATCGAGAGAGGAGCATTCCGACTATAGACCTCGATGGTTATAGAATGGGCAGCTGCTGCAGCTTGATGCATCAATCTATACATGAAACTAATGCTTCAGGAAGTTCTCAGCCAGGCATGAATCCTCCATTTATGTATCCGAACCACTCAAAGGCCATATCTTCACAATATAACACTCACACACCAGCAAATGTTCCGATCTATCAGACCTCAAATGCTGCAGGAGGTTATCATCGAGAGAAGATCATTCCGATTATAGACCTCGATAGTGATGGAACTGACAGCTCCTTGATGCATCAATCTTCAACTTCTCCGCCCCTGATACATGACACTAATGCTTCAGGAAGCTTTACTGATCTGCCTAGCTTTGGTAACAAGTATCATGACTCGGGGAAGAGAGTGGAGGGTTCATTTTATCAAGATAATCAAATGAACCATTGTGTTGCTAGTCAAGATCATCTCATCCCCGCCCAGTATGTAAATTATGGTGTGCTAACCGACACGGATACAAATCTTGGTCCTTCTGTTGTATCTGGTAGGGGAGAGGCCACAATTGACAGCGATAACAACTCTGGATTGACAACCAAGGCGTTACCCCTAGATCAAAGTTCTTATGTTACTAATGATCACAAGGTTGGCACTTCTCAGAGCATGGCGACCAATTTTTATGATGAGGATTGGGATGAATTAAGGGAAACTCTACGAAATCTGGGGTATGATTAGAAGAGGAAGATAAGTTCAAATTAAGAATTCTCTAAAGAGTGGTTTATAGCATAATTCTGCACTATAGTCGATACAACTCCATTTTTGTGGCTTCTTCTAAACATTAGTTATAGTATCATATTAATTAAGAAATTTGTAAAATTGCAATTAATTTTGAGAAACCAACTACTACAATATTGTGCGTAAGGATGTATGTTGGTTTTGTATAGTTCCTCAGTTTTTTGGTTGTGGAATAATTTTGCTTCTTTAAAGGTTTAAAATATAATTTGTAGAAAGACTTAATTTTTATTTCTCAAAGAGGGGGTCCATATATATAGGAGGCTAGTCTCCTCCTTACTTTCTATCCAATGTGGGACTAAATAAGTTTTCATAACTCAACACTCCTCAAGATGGGCGATTTACAAAAGATGTCAAACCCTCTAGAACCCAAACATTTAGTTAAACAATCAGCTAACTGCTCCGCTGATTTCACATAGCTTAAAGTCAAAAAAATTCTATTCAGTTGCTCCTTGATGAAGAACCGATCAATCTCCACATGTTTAGTGCGATCATGCTGTACTGGATTTTTTACAATATCAATTGCTGGTTTGTTGTCACACCAAAGTTGCAGGGAGTCTCCTCTAAATAAACGAATCTCAGCCAACAAGCTCTTTACCCAAATCATCTCGCACAGGCTAACTGCCATAGCCCTATACTCGGCCTCAGTTGTAGACTTAGCCACTATCTCTTACTTTTTTCTGCGCCAAGATACAAGATTGCCTCAAACAAAAATACAGTAACCTGTAGTGGACTTACGATCGTCCATACAATCCGTCCAATCGGCATCACAGTAGCCTTCAACTCTCAGATGTCCAGAACTTTTGAACCATAACCCCTTTCCTGGACTTCTTTTAATATACCTGAGAATTCTACGAACTGCCTCCACATGCTGCTATCTGGGATCATGCATATATCTACTCACCACACTCATGACATAAGTAATATCAGGTCTCGTATGACATAGATATATAAGCCGTCCAACTAATCTTTGATATTGCTCCTTACGCGCCGGATCACCACCCTCAGCACACAACTTGTGATTCTTTTCAGTAGGAGTAGAAATAATCCTGCAACACAGCATTCCTGTCTCTGTAAGAAGGTCTAGAGCATACTTTCACTGAGAAAGCACTATACCCTTTCGTAACCTTGTAATTTGAATTTCGTTGAATTACATCAACTGCCCTATATCCTTAACTTCAAATTCCTCCCCAAGCATTTTCTTCAACTGTAGGATCTCCTCAAAATCGTCTCCAGTAATTACAATATCATCAATATAGACTACAAGAATAATATCGAGTCTTTGAGTGCCTATAAAATGCAGTATGATCTCCAATATTGCACTGTCTATACCCATACCACATACTGCAAACCTGAATCTATTAAACCATGCTCTCGGAGACTATTTTAGCCCATAAAAAGACTTTAATTTGCATATCTTCCCCATTGCTTATGAATTAGCAAAGCCTGGTGGAATCTCCATATACACCTCCTCTTGGAGGTCCCCATGCAAAAAGACGTTCTTGACATCTAGCTGATGTAGTTGCCAATTGAAGTTGGCAGCACATGACACCAACACTCGCACAGTGCTCATCTTTGCTATTGGAGCAAATATCTCGTCATAGTCGATACCATAAGTTTGGCTATAGCCTTTAACAACCAATCTGGCCTTATATCTTTCAATATTGCCCTCTGGAGTATGCTTAACAGTATAAACCCATTTGCATCCAACAACAAGCTTTCCAGCTGGCAGTGGTACTAGCTCCCATGTGTCATTCTTCTTCAAGGCCTGAAGTTCCACCTAGGATCTTGCTTAGCTATGCCAGTAGTTAGGTACAAGCACTGAATCTAATGATGCAAGGAAGGACTTATATGCAGGTGGAGTGGATGCATATGAAATATAATGTACAATGTCAGTATCCCAACTGCCAAACTTAGCTGGAGATTTTCCAGCATTGACTTAGAAGTTCTACGAAGAAAGACTGGAGTATTAGAAGCATCAGAGAAGGAATTATTACCAGGTAACTCAAGTGGAAGGACTGAAGAAGGTCTTGGAGAAGAGGGACTTGGGACATCAGCATTTGTGGGTACTGGCCTAGGCACAAAAGGAGGAAGCTCATACTGTTGCTGCTCATGTTGTTCCTGCTGCTCATGCTCTCTACATATTCTCAGCTCCCCCTGACTGTAGGCTCCCCCTGAGACACCATCACTCCTTGGTGACTCAAAAGGGCATTGAAATATACCAACCACGATGCCACTCTTATTCTGGCCCCTCTCTACTAGCATTAGTAGAGCCATTCTCGAACAAGAAACTTAACTCCGTCTTCTCCGCATAAAATGGTTCAAACTCCCGGAAGGTCACGTCCATACTGACAAACAGCCTTCTTTTAGTGGGACACCAACACTTGTATCATTTCCGACTTGATGAGAATCCTATAAAGATATATTTAACTTCTTGTGGATCCAGCTTGCTCACCATCATTCTGTGATCTCGTACAAAACATGTGCAGCCAAATACTATGGCTAGAACAATAAAATATTAGAGCCCAAGAGCATCTCACATGGTGTCTTCATTCCTAATACTCTTGACGGCATCATGTTAATTAGAAAAAATGTTGTCATAACAACCTCACTCCACAAGAATTTTAACACATTCATTGTCAGCATCAAAGAACGTGTCACTTCTAGCAGATGCCAGTTCTTGCGTTCAGCCACCCTATTCTGAGCAGGAGTGTCTGGGTAAGTGGTTTGATAAAGAATTTCCTGACTAGAGATAAAATTAGCATACTCATTATTGGTGTACTCGGACCCATTATCTCTTCAAAGAATCTTCACATTTGCTCCAAACTAGGTCTTCACATACGCCGAGAAGTCTTAAAAACATTTGTACACCTCAGATTTCTGCTTCACCATGTAGATCCAGGTCATATATGAGTATCAATCAATGAAGGTAACAAACCATCTGAATCCACTGATGGAAGTAGTAGGATACGATTCCCAAACATTGGAATGAACAAGTGCAAATGACTCAAGACTTCTAAGACCAACCATTTTATAAGTAGAACGTATATGCTTCCCAAGTTCACAAGCATTACAAAATAACCTTTTTGTCTACTTTATGCATTATCTCAGGTTCTAACTTATTCAAACAATCAAAAGGTAAATGTCTCAATCTATAGTGTTGAAGCATTGATTCTGTCTCTGGCCCTCCACAAATAGTAGCAGCAAGCATTGCAGCCTCCAAGTTTATGTACTAAAGGCCATCACGCCTGATGCCAGTCCCAAGTCTCTTCCCCGTGGCCTTTTCCTGGAAAGAACACATATCCCGATCAAAAAGAAAAGTATAATTCAATTGATCAATGAAAGAGCTAATAGAAAGTAAGTTGACCGAAAATGAAAGAACATGCAAGATAGATGACATGGTAACATATGAAGTATAATGGACCAAGCCAATATCCCTGATGGGTTGAGATGTCCCATCAGCAGTTTGAACTATCTCGGGATGCATATGTTTGCTCGGATAATATAATACAAACTTACTAGATGTACTTGTGATATGCCTAGATGCACCTGAGTCTATGATCTAATCAGTATGAGATTTAGTGGATGCAAGTGCCTGAACTGGGATACTATTGCCCATATGAGCAGCGTAACCAGTAAAGTTACCAAGTTAGGTAGTGATAGACAGATCCTGAGTGCCCTGTCCCTTGCCCTTAGAACTCTCAAACTGAAGCTTGAATTGACATAGTTCCTCCAGCTTTGTCATCTCGGCTCCAGTCATCTTAGTAGTGTTCTCCTCTGGCACAACTAGGTGAGCATCTCCCAGGCCTCCATGTCCCATTTCTCCTTGATATGTACGTCCACCTCTCTGTCCTCTGCCTCCTAAGCCACGACCAAACTTGCGGGATTGAGGGAAGTTATAACTGAGGTGCTATTTCTTCCTGCAATTGTAGCACTCCCTGTCATCGTTGATGGTAGTACTAGGAATCACCAATACCAAGCGGACAGCTGGTGAGGTATCGCCTTTCATCACTTTCTGTCAGATCTTCTCTTGCTCTATCAATGCAACAGCCTCATCCAGGGATGAAAAAGATGGCAGATTGCACATTGCTTCCCTCCTAGCCTCAAACTGTGGGTTCAGACCCTTGAGAAAATGATCCATACGACTACGCTCAAGGTACTGTTTCCCAAAGAGAATATCTGACGGATTTTGCAATGATAGCGGATCATAGTGATCCAAGTCCACCTATAAGCGACGTAGCTTCGCTGCATACTAGAGTATTATATTCTCCCCCTGTGTGGTAGCATCAATATTTTTCTCAACTTCCATCATCATCATGACACTCCCAGCTTCAGAGTATATCACAACCAATGTCATCCAGACATCAGTTACACTGTAGATCGACTCCACCATCCCAGCTATGGATGGAGACACAGAAGTCAGTAGCCAAGAAACCACCAGAGAATTAAGGTGACTCCATGTGCTCCACTCAGCACTCGTCTTATCCTTTGGCTCAGAGCATTATCCCTTCACATATTTTTTAAGCCCCTTGGTCTTAAGGTTCAGCAGCCCCCTCCTAGACCAACTTAGGTAGTTTCTCGTTGTCATGACCCAATTCCATACAATCATTGGGGCGTCCCCCGAATCATGACCACCGTGCGGGCCTGGGGTTGCGTCCGCACAAGGCTTTAATATTTTACATAACGAGCACATATTCAGAGTAAGCAGATAAATTTAAACACAGATTTGAAACATGGAAAAGTTCATGTCACGCCCCAGTCCCAAAATGCCGAGGGACTGGAGATGCGTGGCAATGGCCAGCAGCACGCACCGATGGATAACCCAATTTAATGGAATCATCAGGGCGTGCTTAAGCTGTAAATAAGGTCTACTACAACAAGTCACACTAATCTCATCCATAAAGATAAAGAAATAAACTGCATAATCAAATGGAAATAAGTAGCAACAACATCACAGCAATTCAGTCGGAGGAACAATCCGACTATAGTCTGAATAAGCTGGCTCTATAGGCCAGGAACAAAGGATATAAACATGAAATAAATAAATGAGTACTGGGACAGGCACTCAGGAGAAGTCCTCGACAGTCACCTCGTCTTCAGTGTTCGGTTCAGCTCCAGCAATAGCTTCAGCTCCGGTCCCGTATACCTCGGGATACTGCTCCTCAGCTAAACCTGGGGACATAATCCATTCCAGGTCCTCAGTGGACATAGCAAGGCACAAAATAAAATAAGCCAAATAAAAGCAGTGCAATTAAATTAAATGAAACAGCAGGGTAAACTATGTAACCATCTATGTGATATGCAAATGAGAGCAACACTAGTACTCAGGCTGAGACCGCTACAAGCTCTGTGTCGGGGAGCCGGTAGCAGTAATAACACGTAAAGGGTCTAGCTCTGCTGGAGAGTCTACAACCTCACAATATTAGTAGATATATATATAGATCAGCCTGTAGCCTGTGTGTCTCTCCCACCCAATGTAATCACGTAAGCCATGACCATAACGTCTCATGTCCATGTCAGCGGGATTATTACTAATGCAACAAGTCATACTGTCTATAAATAACTGTCTCTATCAAGTCCTGTATCCTATTCAGAATCACCATGAATACCTCAGGAAGATTCTGTCCATGATAGTGTCAAGTGTCCTGGGTTGTAGGGTACTTGATAGGTCAAGTACAAAGTAAGGGGATCGTAAATTCATCTCTAAATGACGAACCCAACACCGCGTACGGTGTCGGTACCCGACTATGATCGGACACTAGGTACGTCATACGTTCCCTAGGTTAAGCAGTTTAAATCAGTTTATATGAATTTGCACAAGAAATCCAGCAGAGTATTTTTACAAAAAATATGAAAATAATGACTGCAAGTTTGGCAAGGTGCACTTGCCTGATATTTGAATTCCACTTAGGTCCTGGTTTCGGAAATTTCCAGAGATGTCTCCGAAAGCTAAAATAAATAGTACCATCACGCTCAGAAGGTGTCAAACAGCTAGGATCGCCTGTCCTTGGGTCCAATTTGGAGACAAGGGCAAAAACGATAATTTCGGCCCAAAACGGGGTCCACCGGTGGGTCCGCTTTGCACCGAAAAACGTGTCAGGGTCAACGGTCTCCAAATTCACCAAACTTAGTGTCAACAGGTCAGGAACGCTGATACGAACCCAACGAAACTTTCAGATTTGAATTCCGATGAGCCGATCACAAAATCGCCCGTCGAGCGGGACTTGTGGGGCCCACGACACGCGATTTCATCAACGTTCTCAGAATCGGACCAAACTTGACCCACAGGACCAGCGTATCGCTACGAGTCCGATGGCGTAAGTTTCGTCTTGATCCGACGTGTGTGCACGAAGTTAGGGTAAATTACAGAAAAGGCGGATACGGGGCGATGTCCGCGGATACGCGTTGATTCCGGTGTGCACGCACACCCGAATCAGCTTTCGCGAAATCCTACACGTCCGTATCGACGAGGCGTACGTATCTGTGAAGACCGCACGCGACCAAGTCATCCCGTTTGGCGGGGCGTACTCAGTTCCGGGGTGAAACAGGGTCTGGTTTTTCCTGTTTTTGGATCGCGGTGTGCGATCACCACAGGACGCGATGCCCCGAGCGGTTTGTCCGGGCACCGAGAGGGTTATACAGGCTTCGCGTAGAAATTTACGGAATCGAATTCCGAGCTACGAGGAGGAAATTAGGAGTACCTGAACAGGGCTTCACGAAACGGGGTTTTTCGTGTCCGACACGCGAGTTCGTGTCCTGGACGCTGTGTCCAAGCCGTGTCCACTGTGTTAACGAGTCCCGTGTCCTGCTGTGTCCGTGGCGCGTCCAGCTAGGTCAGGGTCCTGCTCGCCGGAGGAGGGCGGTGCTTCGGCTAGGTTGGGGGTCGTCGGATCGGGGCCGAGCGGTGCCGAGGGGGTCGGCGGAGCTAGGGGAGGCCGGCGTCGAGTCTGCGGTGAAGAAGAGGAGAGGAAGGAGGTGAGGATTGGGGCGGCTCTCAGCGGCTGGGAGATGCTGGAGGCGGAGATCCGGCGGAGGGCAGCTGGGCTAGGGAAGGGGACGGCGGTCGCCGGAGTTCGGGGTGGTTAGGGTTTCGGTTTGGGGGGAAAGGGAGGCGGAGAAGAGGGAGTTAAATAGGGCTCGAGGGAGGGGTTCGGCCGGGGCGACGTGGGCAAGGGTTTCGGAGGGGGAGGCGTTCGTGGAGGAGGACGTGGCCGGCCGGAAAACTCGGCGCCGACGGAGTCTGCGGGGAGAGGGAGTCGTGGGTTGGGGGTGAAGATGCGGGTCGGGTCGGGCGCGGGTTCGGGTTTGGCCGACCTGCCCGACCCGTTAACAGCGGTGGACTGGGTTCTAACGGGCTCGGCCCACTGGGCCGGGCCGGGCCCAAAACAGTAATAATAATAATAATAAAAAAATCCTTTAATTAATTAATTTAATTAGAAAAATAGTTTTTAGGCTTTTAAAAATAGGTCTGAGGCCCAATAAAATCCCAGAAAATTACCCTAAGTCCGGTTTTCCATTTTACACCATAAAATCATATTTTCATTTCATTTTAATATTATTTATTGGCAATTAAAAATTACAAACTCACTATAGGACTTATGTAAATTCCTAAAAAAATTGCATTGTAATTCCCAAAAATTGATTTTAAATATCAGAAAATTTAGGGTGTTTACAATCTACCCCCTTAAGAGGATTGCGTCCTCGCAATCGAAGGGTAAACTATAAAGGCAAGATTTACAGAATTAAAGAATGCTTAGGTTCTACCTGATTCTACAAATAGGAGTGGATAACGCTGCCGCATAACATCTTCTCGCTCCCAAGTCGATTCGCCAGGAGAGTGCTGCTTCCAAGCTACTCGAACCAGCCTAATTGTCTGCCCTCGCAGTATCTTCTCGCTGGTGTCGAGTATACCCACTGGCTGTTCCTCGTATCTCAGGCTAGGTCCCACCGAAATCTCGGAATGATCAACTATATGACTTGGGTCCGTCACATATCTCCTCAGTTGTGAGACGTGGAATACGTTATACACTCCCTCTAAGGATGGAGGTAATACAAGACGGTAAGCTACCTCACCGATGCGCTCTAAGATATCAAATGGCCCAATGTACCTTGGGCTTAACTTGCCTCTGCTGCCAAATCTGATAGTACCTCTAGTGGGCGAGATCCTCAAAAATACATGCTCTCCTTCCTTGAACTCCAGGGGTCATCGGTGTGCATCGGCCCAATGCTTCTGTCTATCCTGGGCTGCACGGAGATGGTTCTGAATCTGTTTTACTTTCTCCACTGTCTCTGTTACCAACTATGGACCTAGTAATTGACGTTCGCCAACGTCGCTCCAGCATACAGGCAATCTGCACTTCCTTCCGTACAATGCCTCGAAAGGTGCCATCTGAATGCTTGCCTGATAGCTGTTGTTGTAGGAGAACTCCACTAAGTGCAGATGATCTTCCCAAGATCCTCCGAAGTCCAGTATACATGATCGTAGCATATCCTCCAGGATCTGAATTGTGCGCTCTGATTGGCCATCTGTCTGAGGATGATAGGCAGTACGGAACTTGAGCCTGGTGCCGAGACTCTCTTGCATGCTTCGCCAGAAGTGAGATGTAAATCTCGAGTCTCGATCTGATACAATACTAACCGGCACTCCATGTAATTTTACGATCTGACGCATATACATGTCGGCTAGTACTTCCGTGGATTGTCCGACTCTGAATGGCAAAAAGTGAGCCAACTTAGTGAGCCGATCCACGATGACCCATACTGCATCCTTACCACTAGGGCTTCTTGGAAATCCAGTGACGAAGTCCATGGTAATATGCTCCCACTTCCATTCAGGGATGGGAAGCGGCTGCAACATACCTGCAGTCCTTTGGTGCTCGGCCTTCACCTGCTGGCAGACTAAGCATTTTGCCACAAATCGGGCAATCTCCCTTTTCATTCCATGCCACCAGTAATATTGTCTTAGGTCCCGGTACATCTTGGTTCCTCCTGGATGAACCGAGTATATGGAGCTATGGGCTTCTGTCATCAATTCCTGCCTTAATTCTCCATTTGGAACATATAGGCAATTTCCGCACCTTAATGTTCCGTCCTCGTGGATGCGAAGTCCCGTTTGCATGCCTGCTTCGGTTCTCTCTTTCAGCCTTCGGAATCTGGCATCATTAGGCAAAGCTTCCTTGATTCTCTCCACTAGCGATGACTTCACTTCGAGGTTAGCTAGTAAACCATTTTGTCCAGGTAGAACAACCTCTATCTGCAGATCTTGCAAGTCTTGTAATAGCTGAGGCTGCTCCGTTAAGAAATAAGTCGAGGGTTTTCTGCTGAGGGCGTCGGCTACAATATTTGCTTTTCCCGGGTAGTACTGCAGATCGATGTTAAAGTCCACCATCAACTCAAGCCAACGCCTTTGCCTCATGTTGAGCTCCTTCTGTGTATAAACATACTTCAAGCTCTTATGATCAGTGAATATCTTGACCTTTTCTCCATACAGATAATGTCTCCAGATCTTCAATGCAAAAATCACTGCAGCTAGCTCCAGGTCGTGCGTTGGGTAGTTCTTCTCGTGGACCTTCAGCTGCCTCGATGCATAAGCGATAACCTTGCCATGTTGCATCAAGACACAACCTAGTCCACTACCGGATGCATCACTGTATACAACAAAACCTCCTGACCCTGAGGGAAGAGTCAAGACTGGTGCTGTTATTAGATGCCTCTTCAACTCTTCAAAGGCATTCTGGCATTCTTCCGTCCATAGGAACTCCTGATCCTTCCGTGTCAGCTTAGTCATCGGCTCTGCGATCCTTGAAAATTTTCTACGAACTGCCGGTAATACCCAGCAAGTCCAAGAAAACTTCTCACTTCTGCAACAGAGGTAGGGGTAGGCCAGGTTTCTATAGCAGTGACCTTTTCTGGGTCCACAGACAGTCCTTCACCCGAGATAATATGCCCTAAGAATGGCACCTTGTCCATACAGAACTCACATTTGCTGAGTTTGGCATATAGCTTCTCCCTTCTCAAAGTTTCTAGCACAATTCTAAGGTGTTCCTCGTGCTCTTCGTGGTTCTTGGAGTAGACTAGGATATCATCAATGAATACCACCACGAACTTATCCAAATACTGATGGAAGACCCCGTTCATCAAACTCATAAATACGGCGGGTGCGTTGGTTAAACCAAACGGCATAACTAAGAACTCATAATGTCCATACTTAGTTCTGAAGGCCGTCTTTGGGATATCTTCCTTCTTCACCCTAATCTGGTAATAACCGGATCTAAGGTCAATCTTTGATAATACCTTAGCACCACTCAATTGGTCAAACAAATCATCAATGCGTGGTAATGGGTACCGGTTCTTAATAGTTACAGCATTAAGGGCTCTGTAATCAATGCACAGCCGTACAGATCCGTCCTTCTTGGGTACAAAAAGTATAGGTGCTCCCCATGGTGAAACACTGGGCCGGATAAATCCTTTCTCCAGAAGGTCGTCAACTTGTGTTTTCAGCTCCACTAACTCCTTAGGTGCTAACCGATATACCGATAAAGTAATAGGTTCGGCTCCTGGAGTTAGGTCTATTGTGAATTCTATCTCCCGATCAGGTGGTAAACCTGGAAGGTCGTCGGGAAATACATCCACAAATTCCGTTATGACTCTTGGGTAACTTGAATCTTCTTCTACAGTCAATACCCTAAGAGTTGGCTGGACCCCTTGTTCTACAGCTCCTCGTAGAAATTCAAACTCAGGAAGGCTAGGGGGTCTAAATATCACTTTTCCAAGCCGGCAATCCAGTGTCGCATGGTACTGACTTAACCAGTCCATACCAAGTACAATATCGTAATCAGGCATAGAAAAGATCAGGAATTGGGCTCGCATCTCTCGGCCACAGACTACTACCGAACATGATCTACAAGTATCACTAACCGGGATAATTCTACCTCCCGTTAGAATTCTCTTCATCTTCGAGAGAGGTGCGGTAGCTATTCTATGTGTGGCTACGAAGCTAGCAGCAATAAATGAATACGAAGCTCCAGAATCAAATAATGCTACAGCAGGAATTGAAGCTACTAATATGGTACCTGCTATCACTTCGCCTGCAGTAGCTTCCTCAGTGACTGCTAGTGCATATGCCTGACCTCGTCCCTGAGAGGGACCTCTTTGCTGACGAGCTTGTTGGAACAATGCTGCCTGAGGTGGTAGAGGTGGCCTGGCTCCTCCAGGCCCTGTCTGTGTTGCTCCCCCAGCTGGAAGAGCTGCAGGTGGAGCTGGTCGATTCGGAACTCCCTCTCGACGTTCCGAACAGTCCTTGGAGAAGTGTTGTCCAGATCCGCAAACCAGGCAAAGTCCCAGCTTGCGTCGACATTCCTTTTCAATATGTCCTACCTTGCTGCAGTAATGGCAAGTAGGCAGGTTCTTAGTTGCTGCTCTTGGAGGTGGGCTCTTCTGGGGCCGTTTAGCAGATTCCCCTGGTGATGACTTAGACGGTGCTGAGGAGAAGGGACGTTTCAAGCTTGATTCCCTCCGAGTAACGCGCTCCAGCCGATGTGCTGCAGCTAGGACGTCGGTGTAAGAGGTGGGCGCGACCGATCCGATTAACTTCTGAAGCTCGAACCTAAGCCCATCAAAGAACTTTTTTGCCTTCTCCTCTTCGGTAGGAATTAGCGAAGGGGCGAAGCGGCTCAGGCGAATGAATTCGACGTTATATTCCTCCACCGTCATGTTACCCTGGATCAGGCGGTTGAATCTGTCTCGGAGTTCTGACCGAGCCACAGCAGGGATGTACATTTCCTGGAAGAGTCTGGAAAACTCCTCCCAGGTAACCTGATCATGTCCGAGCCTTCTTTCTTCGGACAACCACCAATGATGCGCGTTGTCCGTCAGTTGCATCCTGACGGCAGTCATCCATTTGTCCCTTGGTAGTTCGGCGACCTCCAACTGATGCTGTGTGTTCGTAAGCCATTCATGCACTTCAGTTGGTCCTTCCTTGCCCGAGAAGGTACGGGGCTTGAGTTGGCAGAAATCTGTAATAGATCCCGTCGCTGGCCGCCTATTTGGTGGATTTGCATGCTCCAATGCTGCGACTAGGCTGTTCCTTAGGTTCTCGGCCTCTCGGTGTTGGGTCTCTTGTTGAATCTGTTGTTGTGCCTGCATCATGGCGTAGAACATCTGGAACATTTGCTGGCCGTCCATTGCCTGTCCTGGGGGAAAGACAGGCATCGCAGGAGGGAACTGGGGAGGAGGCGGGATGTCATCACGCCTGAACCTGGAACTTGGCTGGCCAGTTTGATTGCTCTGAGAGGATTGTCCTCTGGTATCTGGCGTCGTTCCAGCTTCGCAGGTAAACCCTGCTTCAGTCGGTGTACCCAAGGGGGTCTCGTCACCACTTCTGGGATCCATAACTCTGCACCAAAAGGAAACAATGAGAACGCACAGAGGAATCAAAACAGGATGCAATTCAAGCAATTAAATTAAATTCGACATAGAGTTCAAAAATGATTCAATCAATGGATGAGATCCTATAACCAATCTTAGTGCAGGCCTGTCCGGTCCCTAAGTTGAAACTGAACTATTTAGTTTTGACCTGCATGGGCCACCACAAAAACCATGTCACGCCCCAGTCCCAAAATGCCGAGGGACTGGAGATGCGTGGCAATGGCCAGCAGCACGCACCGATGGATAACCCAATTTAATGGAATCATCAGGGCGTGCTTAAGCTGTAAATAAGGTCTACTACAACAAGTCACACTAATCTCATCCATAAAGATAAAGAAATAAACTGCATAATCAAATGGAAATAAGTAGCAACAACATCACAGCAATTCAGTCGGAGGAACAATCCGACAATAGTCTGAATAAGCTGGCTCTATAGGCCAGGAACAAAGGATATAAACATGAAATAAATAAATGAGTACTGGGACAGGCACTCAGGAGAAGTCCTCGGCAGTCACCTCGTCTTCAGTGTTCGGTTCAGCTCCAGCAATAGCTTCAGCTCCGGTCCCGTATACCTCGGGATACTGCTCCTCAGCTAAACCTGGGGACATAATCCATTCCAGGTCCTTAGTGGACATAGCAAGGCACAAAATAAAACAAGCCAAATAAAAGCAGTGCAATTAAATTAAATGAAATAGCAGGGTAAACTATGTAACCATCTATGTGATATGAAAATGAGAGCAACACTAGTACTCAGGCTGAGACCGCTACAAGCTCTGTGTCGGGGAGCCGGTAGCAGTAATAACACGTAAAGGGTCTAGCTCTGTTGGAGAGTCTACAACCTTACAACAATAGTAGATATATATAGATCAGCCTGTAGCCTGTGTGTCTCTCCCCACCTAATGTAATCACGCAAGCCATGACCATAACGTCTCATGTCCATGTCAGCGGGATTATTACTAATGCAACAAGTCATACTGTCTATAAATAACTGTCTCTATCAAGTCCTGTATCCTATTCAGAATCACCATGAATACCTCAGGAAGATTCTGTCCATGATAGTGTCAAGTGTCCTAGGTTGTAGGGTACTTGATAGGTCAAGTACAAAGTAAGGGGATCGTAAATCCATCTCTAAATGACGAACCCAACACCGCGTACGGTGTCGGTACCCGACTATGATCGGACACTAGGTACGTCATACGTTCCCTAGGTTAAGCAGTTTAAATCAGTTTATATGAATTTGCACAAGAAATCCAGCAGAGTATTTTTACAGAAAATATGAAAATAATGACTGCAAGTTTGGCAAGGTGCACTTGCCTGATATTTGAATTCCACTTAGGTCCTGATTTCGGAAATTTCCAGATATGTCTCCGAAAGCTGAAATAAATAGTACCATCACGCTCAGAAGGTGTCAAACAGCTAGGATCGCCTGTCCTTGGGTCCAATTTGGAGACAAGGGCAAAAACGACAATTTCGGCCCAAAACGGGGTCCACCGGTGGGCCCGCTTTGCACCGAAAAATGTGTCAGGGTCAACGGTCACCAAATTCACCAAACTTAGTGTCAACAGGTCAGGAACGCTGATATGAACCCAACAGAACTTTCAGATTTGAATTCCGATGAGCCGATCACAAAATCGCCCGTCGAGCGGGACCTGTGGCGCCCACGACACGCGATTTCGTCAACGTTCTCAGAATTGGACCAAACTTGACCCACAGGACCAGCGTATCGCTACGAGTTCGATGGCGCAAGTTTCGTCTCGATCCGACGTGTGTGCACGAAGTTAGAGTGAATTGCAGAAAAGGCGGATACGGGGCGATGTCCGCGGATACGCGTTGATTCCGGTGTGCACGCACACCCGAATCAGCTTCCGCAAAATCCTACACGTCCGTATCGACGAGGCGCACGTATCTGTGAAGATCGCACGCGACCAAGTCGTCCCGTTTGGCGGGGCGTACTCAGTTCCGGGGTGAAATAGGGTCTGGTTTTTCCTGTTTTTGGATCGCGGTGTGCGATCACCACAGGACGCGATGCCCCGAGCGGTTTGTCCGGGCACTGAGAGGGTTATACAGGCTTCGCGTAGAAATTTACGGAATCGAATTCCGAGCTACGAGGAGGAAATTAGGAGTACCTGAACAGGGCTTCACGAAACAGGGTTTTTCGTGTCCGACAAGCGAGTTCGTGTCCTGGACGCTGTGTCCAAGCCGTGTCCACTGTGTCGATGAGTCCCGTGTCCTGCTGTGTCCGCGGCGCGTCCAGCTAGGTCAGGGTCCTGCTCGCCGGAGGAGGGCGGTGCTTCGGCTAGGTTGGGGGTCGTCGGATCGGGGCCGAGCGGTGCCGAGGGGGTCGGCGGAGCTAGGGGAGGCCGGCGTCGGGTCTGCGGTGAAGAAGAGGAGAGGAAGGAGGTGAGGATTGGGGCAGCTCTCGGCGGCTGGGAGATGCTGGAGGCGAAGATCCGGCGGAGGGCAGCGGGGCTAGGGAAGGGGACGGCGGTCGCCGGAGTTCGGGGTGGTTAGGGTTTTGGTTTGGGGGGAAAGGGAGGCAGAGGATAGGGAGTTAAATAGGGCTCGAGGGAGGGGTTCGGCCGGGGCGACGTGGGCGAGGGTTTCGGAGGGGGAGGCGATCATGGAGGAGGACGTGGCCGGCCGGAAAACTCGGCGCCGGCGGAGTCTGCGGGGAGAGGGAGTCGTGGGTTGGGGGTGAAGATGCGGGTCGGGTCGGGCGCGGGTTCGGGTCTGGCCGACCCGCCCGACCCGTTAACAGCGGTGGGCTGGGTTCTAACGGGCTCGGCCCACTGGGCCGGGCCGGGCCCAAAACAGTAATAATAATAATAATAATAAAATCCTTTAATTAATTAATTTAATTAGAAAAATAGTTTTTAGGCTTTTAAAAATAGGTCTGAGGCCCAATAAAATTCCAGAAAATTACCCTAAGTCCGGTTTTCCATTTTACACCATAAAATCATATTTTTATTTCATTTTAATGTTATTTATTGGAAATTAAAAATTACAAACTCACTACAGGACTTATGTAAATTCCTGAAAAAAATTGCATTGTAATTTCCAAAAATTGATTTTAAAATATCAGAAAATTTAGGGTGTTTACAGTTCACTTTATTGATAATGAACATCTATTACAAACTCTTGAACGAGTCAGCTAATTTGCCGCACAGGCTTACAAAAGTGTTGACACAATGAGATAGTAGTCCTATACATTACATCCCTTTACTAAACTTTTAAATGATAAATACCTCCGGGCTGGAGGACGGCTTTGCCACAGAGCTGCATTGTGTACAGAGTTCCAAGCTCTTTTCTTTAAGTACTTCAAAATGAGGCGCGATCAGGATGCGCCTACAGCTAGACTGGATCAGGAAGACGACTTCGGCTCCTTGCTCGGTTTGCCTTAGTGCGGGGAACCTGTTTCAACGAGGGTCAGTATGTCAAAATATACTGGTGAAGGTGAGCTAACCTAACTATACCAATCAACATGTTGTTTTAATAAAGCATGCATATTATTGTGGGTTTCTATCTTGCCTTAGTTCATTTACAAGTAAGCAGCATATAGAATTTACTAAAATGAACTTGTCACCGTTCGGTGACTTTTAACTGTCCGTCTGAACGACCTGCACAATACTTACCATGCCTTTCCTGCCACGAAGATACAAGTTAGCTTGAAACAGGTTTAAATATACAGGGGATCACTAGCATGATGCCATAAAGGACAATAGTCTTAGACGAGAATGGTTTGCAGCGAAAGTACAGTGGGCGCTACAAGCCATCTCGTCCAGTACAGTAGACTATACAGTAGAGTTCTGTCCGGACCGGATCGGTGCCAGTGTCCTAGAGACAATCAGCAGGAACCAGTGACCTTGTGCACAAGTTTTCCGTGATCGAACGGTATGTTCACTAAGTTAACAGTTCGCAGTTGAGGCAACACGAGTACAGGACAAACAGTATTTCATGATTCAGTTGCATAGCCTCCCTGTTCAGTGTATTGCATTCAGGATAAGCTCTAATCATAGCACAATTTAAAGAAGAGTATACATTCTAACTTGTATTTATGCATATGATGAACATTCCAAACGAACAAGCATGCAAGTAAGTAATCGTTCACAAGTTTGGTGACAAGCAATATAATCCAAGTCTATTCCCTTATTGTCTTGAAGTCTTTTAGTTATTACTTGGTATCGTTTGATCGAGGCAACAAGAATGCAAGAGTTTTAGGTGTGAAGACTTGGAAGCAGGGCTAGCTACTCGGGATGGTAGCCACTCACTTAGATGGTTGGAAGGGAGAAGAAAAGAGGCGCTTCAATACTCCGCTCGTAAGCCGCCTACTGCTCGTTCACCTGCATCACGAACAGCTCAATCAATACCTCTTCTACTCTTTTCAATTTCGGAATTGAAATGCAGTTCAATGAACGAAAACAATGAAATCCATCGAAACCGTTCAAGGAAAATAAGCAAATCCGAAAACTAACTCAAAGCACAAAAGCAACAAGCGACATCGAAATCCGATCCAATAAAAGATAACAGCGGAGAGGTCCCTCCTGACTCTGCCGCTAAGTCAATCCCGGGGGCACGGTCCACTGAATATGAGAATCAATTCCGAAGAAGCAAATCCATAACGAGGACGAGTTCTTGTTTCAATCTATCCCGATCGAACGATACCATCCTGTGTTTCTTAGCCGCACTCCTCGAACAGGAGGAACGGGGCGCTACTTCCTACCCAACTTATTGGAAGTTTTGTCCCGAAACTTAGGAAAACCTACCGTTAGGGAGCATTATGTTGAGGCCGACTATTGAGGCGGCTCAATGGGCAGTCATGAACTGTATGGTTTAATTTGCCACAAACTAAGCATAACCCAAGTCTCAGGCAACACTTATCAAATGCGTGCCCCGGCCGTCTGGAGAAGTGACACAGTTTATCTAACTTTTCTCCATGCTTGCCACTATTGTTTGGACGGTTTGCAGCGGTGTTACCTCTATCGTCGCTATGCATTTGTGATTTTAGGTATGCACAGTGCCGGTAGAAACATGAGGTTATTGCGGTTTAAGTGATAGGGCATGATTAATGACTTCCCGCATTGTCTGATACTGATGAACGACTACGTGCACTTGGATGGCAGGAAGTATACCACCTTCAAACCTTCTAGCTTGACTCATTGCATCAGGTAAATAGGCCCTAGCGAATTTGGAGAGTCGGTTGAATTCGGCGGAATACTGTTTAACTGTCATGCTGCCTTGCCTCAGTTGCACGAACTTGTTCTCCATTTGACGTTGTACTGGAGGGGGTATAAACTCCTCTTCAAAAGCAGCATAAAAAGTCGACCATGAGATCGCCTCCTCTCCATGATCAAATTGAAGAGATCGTCGATGCACGTTCCACCAATCGTGCGCGTTGAGGCGAAGCTGTAGTTGCGCGCATGCGACATACTTCTCTTCGGGGACCGCTAGCAGAGCGAAGTGGTCTTCAAATTTGGCCAACCAATCTAGAGCCACAATTGGTTCCTCAGTCCCGTTGAATGGAGTGTTGCAGACTTTCTTGAAGCGGCCAAAGTCGAAGGCAGTCACTTTCCTCGGCCTTGGAATTTGTGGCGTCTCAACTTCAAGCACGGGCTGTTCAACCGGAGTCGTTGTTGTTGCTGCAGAATGGTTGGAAGCCAAAGTCTGCATGATCTGTTGCAGGGCATCTACCTGCTTCTGTTGGACTGAGAATCGGGTCTCTAGATTGCTTTCGAACTTGGCTCTGCGAGCATCATCTCTTTGTCGTTGTGCTTCTAACATTTGCATCACCTGCTCAAGCAGATCGACTTGAGATATGCCCCATTGGCTCTGAGAGCTTTCCGAAGTGCCCAAACTACTTTCTTGTCCTTGCGTTTCGTTCGGTGCTAGTGCTGTAGATTGCGCTGGTGCCATTCCTTCAAAAGGAGGTAAATTACATTAGGATCACAATGTATTATGGACTTATTGCATGAACGTATCTTATTTTGGCCTAGCGAGTTCAAGAGTTCGTATATTAATTTGATCGTTAAAGAAACTTTTCCAGTGCGAGAGTCTAAGAAACTTGAATTTGTGCTCTGATACCATTATGTCACGACCCAATTCCGTGGAATCGTTGGGGCGTCCCCCGAATCGTGACCGCCGTGCGGGCCTGGGGTTGCGCCCGTACAAGGCTTTAATATTTTGCATAACGAGCACATATTCAGAGTACGCAGATAAATTAAAACACAAATTTGAAACATGGAAAAGTTCTCTTTATTGATAATGAACATCTATTACAAACTCTTGAATGAGTTAGCTAATTTGCCGCACGGGCTTACAAAAGTGTTGACATAAAATGAGATAGCAGTCCTGTACATTACATCCCTTTACTAAACTTTAAAATGATAAAGACCTCCGGGCCGGAGGACGGCTTTGCCACGGAGCTGCATTGTGTACAGAGTTGTAAGCTCCTTTCTTCAAGTACTTCAAAATGCGGTGCGATCAGGATGCGCCTACAGCTGGACTGGATCGGGAAGACGACTTTGGCTCCTCGCTCGGTTCGCCTTAGTGCGGGGAACCTGTTTCAACGAGGGTCAGTATGTCAAAACATACTAGTGAAGACGAGCTAACCCAACTATACCAATCAACACGTTGTTTTAATGAAGCATGTATATTATTGTGGGTTTCTATCTTGCCTTAGTTTATTTACAAGTAAGCAGCATATAAAATTTACTGAAATGAACTTGTCACCGTTCGGTGACTTTTACCTGCCCGTCTGAACAACCTGCACAATACTTACCATGACTTCCCTGCCACGAAGACACAAGTTAGCTTGAAACAGGTTTAAATATATAGGGGATCACTGACATGATGCCATGAAGGACACTAGACTTAGACGAGAATGGTTTGCAGCAAAAGTACAGTAGGCGCTACAAGCCATCTCGTCCAGTACAGTAGACTATACAGTAGAGTTCCTTCCGGACCGGATCAGTGTCAGTTCCCCAGCGACCGTCCGCAAAAACAAGTGACCTTGTGCACAAGTTGTCCGTAATCGAATGGTATGTTCACTAAGTTAACAGTTCATGCAGTTGAGGCAACACGAGTACAGGACAAATAATATTTCATGATTTAGTTGCATAGCCTCCCTATTCAGTGTATTGCATTCAGGATAACCTCTAATCATGGCACAATTTAAAGAAGAGTATATATTCTAACTTGTATTTATGCATATGATGAACATTCCAAATGAACAAGCATGCAAGTAAGTAACCGTTTACAAGTTTGCTGACAAGCAATATAATCCAAGTTTATTCCCTTATTGTCTTGAAGTCTTTTAGTTATTACTTGGTATTGTTTGATCGGGGCAACAAGAATGCAAGAGTTTTAGGTGTGAAGACTTGGAAGTAGGGCTAGCTAATCGGGACGGAAGCTACTCACTTAGATGGTTGGAAGGGTGAAGGAAAGAGGTGCTTCAAGACTCCGCTCGTAAGCCTCCTACTGCTCGTTCACCTGTATCACGAACAGCTCAATCAATACCTCTTCCACTCTTTCCAATTTTGGAATTGAAATGCAGTTCAATGAACGAAAACAATGAAATCTATCGAAACCGTTCAAGGAAAACAAGCAAATCCGAAAACCAACTCAAAGCACGAAAGCAACAAGCGACATCGAAATCCGAGGCAATAAAAGATAACAGCGGAGAGGTCCCTCCTGACTCTGCCGCTAAGTCGATCCCGGGGCATGGTCCACTGAATATGGGAATTGATTCCGAAGAAGCAAATTCATAACGAGGATGAGTTCTTGTTTCAATCTATCCCGATCGAACGATACCATCCTGTGTTTCTTAGCCGCGCTCCTCGAACAGGAGGAACGGGGCACTACACTCGTCCCCTCAAGTTTGATGTCATTGGATAGCAACTCTATCTTTTTTATCACTTGCGAAGGTTCTGGTGCAGCACGACTGTCCAACTAGATGAGGTCTCCTTTAATTTGCCTGAATTACCCTGTCCATCCGCTCTAGTATCTCTTTCAACTCCTGACTAGTCACAGGTGTTCCCATCTCCACAGTTGCACACAAGGACGAGGTCAAACGCAACTCAAACACGTGTCATACGCCAACATACGATCATGACTTTCACCATCTATTTGTATATCCCCAAACTCATGCTACATGAGAAATGCACGTTGGATAGAACTTGTCGGAACAAGGACGAAAAATAGAGATTTGTATAAAACTTTCCAGGAAGTATGCTCTCTAATCTCAGAATCAACATTGAGATCGAAATCGGAGGATCACATAAGAGTTCATTTCTGATTATCCATGATCCAACGACGGGTTTGACGACACCCGTAGGTAAATCCGCAGGAAACGTCGACGACACCTGAGGATGGGGGGATGTGGGGCTTCCACGCAAAGAGGAAGGAGGGGGGGTCAGGAGGAAAGGAAATTCTTCTTGTTTTTTAAATTTTTTTTGGAAAAGGGATTCAAAGCTTTGGCTCTGATACCATGTAGAAAGACTTAATTTTTATTTCACAAAGAGGGGATCCATATATATAGGAGGAGGCTAGTCTCCTTCTTACTTGCTATCCAATGTGGGACTAAATAAGTTTCCATGACTCAACATAATTCATGTTTGTAGTAGCCAGTTCTACGTTCTACTTCTACTGATGATATTGAGTTAATATTAGACCCAAAAAAAATTCTCACAGAACTATAGACTTATGACGAGAATTGAGGGTTAAATATGGATGCACACAATGCCCATCTTATGATGTGAAATATAAAATCGTGCAACAATATTTTATTTTATTTTATTTTTAGAATCCGCTTTTAAGCACAAGACAAAATTTGAACATGTGTTGCTTTGATACGTTGAAAAGTCTTCCAAAAAAAATATACTCACATACAGTGCTTTTTAACATATTGATGATGACCCATTTATCTAGTATCTAATATCCACGGTCTTGTCAGTTGCTATTCGATATTTTGCTAACAGATATCGAAATTGAATAAGCTGTTATTTATGCATTTGTCCTTTTCTAGAAAGACAAGCTGGTATAAAACATTAAACCACTTTGCACTTAAATATTATCAACTCTGGTGTATGTTTACTTTGCTATCATCACCTTTTTTTTTGTCATATTGATACAACCTTAACCTTATAATATAGGTCAATTATTTTGGTAGAGTCTAATGTGACTTAGGCAGAAGTAGAACCTATTTTGTACGAATATCGATACGATTATAGAGTCACTAATGTCATGGCACACACGATGCGTGTGCAACACGTTTTAAAAAAAATGATAACATTTTATGTAGCAAAGATAATATACAATCAAACTTATTTAAAAAATATTATTTTTTGATAGGATATTTTTAATGTTAGAAATGTTGAAACCTTCTTATTCAACAAAGAAAACATCCAGCCAAACTTACTGAACAGAAATATTAATTTTCCAATAGAAAATCACACAGTTGACAAAATTAATAATTTGAAGAATTAAGCTTTACAACTCATACAAAATATTATTGAAAAATCCATAACTCATACAAAAGTATTAGAATGAGGTTTTGCTCTTTTTAATTGTCAATGTCATTTTAAAGGAAAGAATTACATAGATGTTACAGTAAAATATTTGAGTATTTTAAATTTTACAAACTAAGATATAATTACATATAGATATGTACAAAACTTTAAGGTTCAAAACTTTAACCAGGTGACTTTGATTTGTTAAGGGAAGCAAAGTGATTCTATCATAGTGGAGGATGACATTTGGATATTTTCATATGGATTACCAACCGTTCACGTACGAATTTGTAGGAATTAATGATTGTATGCATGAAATCACCTGCAGGCGGATTGTCGGGATGACGACCTCCTCCACATAGTTGTGAAGGGGGAGATTTGTTGTAGTTGGTGAGGTTCCCAACCTATATGGAAAATATTCCAGAGTATGATTGAATATTTCTACATATAATAAGAATACCTCAATTTATTTGGATTGGATATTCCTAAATATAATAGGAATATCTCAATGGATTTGATTGGATATGCCTACATATAATATGAATATGTCAATGGATTTAGATTTAGATTGGATAATCCTATCTATAATAAGAATGCTAGTTGTGGGTATGAGGCTATATATAGGTCTCCTGGTCCTAAAATAAATCACATCTCTCTCTAAAAAAAAATAGCAACAAGGAGAGAAAATGAGGCAAGAGTACCATTGCAACATTGGAGAGGAGAAAGAAGGATTGGAGGCTGTTTCGAAGAAGGAGATCAGTTTCGGGTATTTCTCGTTGTCTTTCTTCTTCGTGGTTATAATATATTTTCAGTTCCAAAAGAGGTGTGGTGATCCATTTGGATCGGTGAGAAGTTTGTAAGGAGTCGGTGTATTTCTTATTTCGTTTGTGGAGGCTTTTCAGGGTTGGACTCCGATCATCCCGGGATTTTTCTCGCAAGGTTTTTCCACGTCAAAAATCTCTGTGTCTGCGATTTGTGTTTGGCATTTTTTTGGTGTGTTTTGCTCGATTCTCTCACAGGAACTCTCTGGTTTGGGGAACAGTTTTCGTACTTTCGTTCCCATCAAACATTGGAGAGGAGAAAGAAGGATTGAAGGCCGTTTCGAAGAAGGAGATCAGTTTCGAATATTTCTTATTGTCTTTCTTCTTCGTGGTTATAATCTATTTTCTATTCCAAAAGAGTTGTGGTGATCCGTTTGGATCGGTGAGAAGTTTGTAAGGAGTCGGTGTATTTCTTATTCCATTAGTGGAGGCTTTTTGTAGCACCCCGTTCTCCCGATGCGGAGAGCGCGGCTAAGAAACACAAGACGGTATCGTTCGATCGGGATAGATTGAATTAAGAACTCGTCCTCGTTATGGATTTGTTTCTTCGGAATCGATTCCCATATTCAGTGGACTGCGCCCCAAGGATCGTCTTAGCGGCAGAGTCAGGAGGGACCTCTCCGCTGCTATCTTTTATTGCCTTGGTTTTCGATGTCGCTTGTTGCTTTCGTGCTTTGAGTTGGTTTTGGGATTTGCTTGTTTTCCTTGAACGGTTTCGATGGATTTCATTGTTTTCGTTCATAGACTTGCACTTCTATTCCGAGAATGGAAAGAGAGGAAGAAGTATTAATCGAGCTGTTCGTGTGCAGGTGAACGAGCAGTAGGCGGCTTGCGAACGGAGTCGTGAAGCGCCTCTTTCCTTCTTCTTTCCATAATCTAAGTGAGTGGCTACCAACCCGATTAGCTAGCTCTGCTTCCAAGCTTCACTCCTTTGCCCCGATCAAACGATACCGAGTAATAATAAAAGAAACCAAGATAAAAGAGAATAGACTTGGTTTATTATGCTTGTCAACAAACTTATGAACGGTTATCATCCTGTATGCTAGTTCGTCTATAACTGTTCTATGAATCGTGCTAAGTATGGAAATATATGCTTGTTATGAAATAAACTGACAGGATGACTATGCAAACTGTATGCTATGAACACATTCTATGAGTATTCTCGATCACGGACGACTTGTGCACAAGGTATGTTATGAGTTCCGCGGACGGTCACCGGGGCGCCGGGACCGATCCGATCCGGACGGAACGTATGTATAGTCGTATGTTATGGGGCAAAGTGTTATGCAGCGGGGCTCGCCACCTGCGGTGTATATCATTTGTGTCTTGAGACTATAACCCGTCCCTTCGTGGCATCAAGCCAGTGATCTCTATGTATATTTAAACCTGTTGCATACTAACTTGTGTCTCCGTGGCAGGGAAGGCATGGTAAGTATTGTGCAGGTCATTCAGACGGGCAGGTAAAATCCACCTAACGGTGGCATGTTCATTTCAGTAAATTCAATATGCTGCTTAACTGTAAATGAACTAAGGCAAGATAGAAACCCACAAAAATATGCATGTTTCACTAAACAACGTGTTGATTGGTGTAGTCAGGCTAGCTCGCCTTCACCAGCATGTTTCGATATGCTGACCCTCGTTGAAACAGGCTCTCCGCACTAAGGCGAATCGAGCGAGGAGCCGAAGTCGTCTTCCCGATCCAGTCCAGCTGTTAGCGCGCCTTCACCGCGCCTCAAAGCCTTTAGAAGTCCGAAGCTGCAACTCTTCATACACAAATGCAGCTCCGTGGCAAAGCGATCCTCCAGCCTGGAGGTCTTTATCATTTGAGTTTATAAAAGGATGTAATGTACAGGACTGCTATCTCATTTTGAGTCAACCCTTTCGTAAGCCGTTCGGCGTATTAGCTGACTCGTTCAAGAGTTTGTAATAGATGTTCATTATCAATAAAGAGAACTTTTCTATGTTTCAAATCTGTGTTTCAATTTATCTGCGTACTCTGAGTATGTGCTTGCTATGCAAATCATTAAAGCCTTGTGCGGGCGCAACTCCAGGCCCGCACGGCGGTCACGGCTCGGGGGACGCCTCGGGGCGTGACATAGTGGTATCAGAGCACAGATTCAAGTTCCTTAGACTTCGTGCTGGAAAAGTTCCTTTAACGATCAAATTCCTGTGCGAACTCTTGAACTCGCTAGGCCAAAATGAGATACATTCATGCAATAAGTCCATAATACATTATGATCCTAATGTAATTTACCTTCTTTTGAAGGAATGGATCCAGCGCAATCTGCAGCGCAACCACCGATCGAAACACAAGAGAGCAGTTCGGGCAATTCGGGAAGCTCTCGAAGCCAAAGAGGCATGTCTCAAGTCGACCCGCTTGAGCGGTTAATGCAAATGTTAGAATCGCAACGACAACGAGACGATGCTCGCCAAGCTAAGCTCGAGAGTAATCTAGAGACCCGATTCCCAGTCCAACAGAAGCAGGTCGATGCCCTGCAACAAATTGTTCAGACTTTGGCTGCCAATCATTCCGCCGCAACAGCAGCGACTCCGGTGGAACAGCCCGTGCTTGAAGTGGAGACGCCTCAAATCCCAAGGCCGAGGGACGTGACTGCCTTCAACTTGGGCCATTTCAAGAAAGTCTGCAACACTCCATTCAACGGGACTGAGGACCCAGTGGTAGCTCTAGATTGGCTAGCCGAGATCGAAGATCACTTCACTCTGCTAGAGGTCCCCGAAGATAAGCGCGTCGCCTGCGCGCAACTGCAGCTCCGCCTCAACGCACACGATTGGTGGGACGTGCATCGACGATCTCTCCAATTTGATCACGGAGAGGAGGCGATCTCGTGGACGACCTTTCGTGCCGCGTTCGAAGAGGAGTTTATACCGCCTCCAGTACAACGTAAAATGGAAAATGACTTCGTGCAGTTGAGGCAAGGCAGGATGACAGTTAAAGAGTATTCCGCCGAATTCAACCGACTCTCCAAATTCGCTAGGGCCTATTTACCTGATGCAGCGAGTCGAGCTAGAAGGTTTGAAGGTGGTCTCCGTCCTGCCATCCATTCGTACGTGGTCAATAATCAGTATGGGACAATGCGTGAAGTCATGAATCACGCCCTATCTCTCGAACCACAATATCCTCACGTTTCTGTCGGCGCTGTGCATACATCCAGTCACAAACGCCAAAGCGACGATGGAGAACACAATGCTGCAAAACGACATAACAATGGTGGTCGCCACAAAGGAAACCCGAGACCATTCTGTGATTTCTGTAAAAGGCAAGGACACTCTACGGAGCGATGTTACAGCAGAAAAGGTCTATGCTTCAACTGTGGCGGGCCTGGCCACGTAGCTCGGGATTGTCCACTCCCCTCTAAGCTCCTGCCTCAACCCAATAACCCCTAACGGTTGGTTCTATTCTTAAGTTTCGGGACAAAACTTCCAATTGGTTGGGTAGGATGTAGCACCCCGTTCTCCCGATGCGGAGAGCGCGGCTAAGAAACACAAGACGGTATCGTTCGATCGGGATAGATTGAATTAAGAACTCGTCCTCGTTATGGATTTGTTTCTTCGGAATCGATTCCCATATTCAGTGGACTGCGCCCCAAGGATCGTCTTAGCGGCAGAGTCAGGAGGGACCTCTCCGCTGCTATCTTTTATTGCCTCGGTTTTCGATGTCGCTTGTTGCTTTCGTGCTTTGAGTTGGTTTTGGGATTTGCTTGTTTTCCTTGAACGGTTTCGATGGATTTCATTGTTTTCGTTCATAGACTTGCACTTCTATTCCGAGAATGGAAAGAGAGGAAGAAGTATTAATCGAGCTGTTCGTGTGCAGGTGAACGAGCAGTAGGCGGCTTGCGAACGGAGTCGTGAAGCGCCTCTTTCCTTCTTCTTTCCATAATCTAAGTGAGTGGCTACCAACCCGATTAGCTAGCTCTGCTTCCAAGCTTCACTCCTTTGCCCCGATCAAACGATACCGAGTAATAATAAAAGAAACCAAGATAAAAGAGAATAGACTTGGTTTATTATGCTTGTCAACAAACTTATGAACGGTTATCATCCTGTATGCTAGTTCGTCTATAACTGTTCTATGAATCGTGCTAAGTATGGAAATATATGCTTGTTATGAAATAAACTGACAGGATGACTATGCAAACTGTATGCTATGAACACATTCTATGAGTATTCTCGATCACGGACGACTTGTGCACAAGGTATGTTATGAGTTCCGCGGACGGTCACCGGGGCGCCGGGACCGATCCGATCCGGACGGAACGTATGTATAGTCGTATGTTATGGGGCAAAGTGTTATGCAGCGGGGCTCGCCACCTGCGGTGTATATCATTTGTGTCTTGAGACTATAACCCGTCCCTTCGTGGCATCAAGCCAGTGATCTCTATGTATATTTAAACCTGTTGCATACTAACTTGTGTCTCCGTGGCAGGGAAGGCATGGTAAGTATTGTGCAGGTCATTCAGACGGGCAGGTAAAATCCACCTAACGGTGGCATGTTCATTTCAGTAAATTCAATATGCTGCTTAACTGTAAATGAACTAAGGCAAGATAGAAACCCACAAAAATATGCATGTTTCACTAAACAACGTGTTGATTGGTGTAGTCAGGCTAGCTCGCCTTCACCAGCATGTTTCGATATGCTGACCCTCGTTGAAACAGGCTCTCCGCACTAAGGCGAACCGAGCGAGGAGCCGAAGTCGTCTTCCCGATCCAGTCCAACTGTTAGCGCGCCTTCACCGCGCCTCAAAGCCTTTAGAAGTCCGAAGCTGCAACTCTTCATACACAAATGCAGCTCCGTGGCAAAGCGATCCTCCAGCCTGGAGGTCTTTATCATTTGAGTTTATAAAAGGATGTAATGTACAGGACTGCTATCTCATTTTGAGTCAACCCTTTCGTAAGCCGTTCGGCGTATTAGCTGACTCGTTCAAGAGTTTGTAATAGATGTTCATTATCAATAAAGAGAACTTTTTTATGTTTCAAATCTGTGTTTCAATTTATCTGCGTACTCTGAGTATGTGCTTGCTATGCAAATCATTAAAGCCTTGTGCGGGCGCAACTCCAGGCCCGCACGGCGGTCATGGCTCGGGGGACGCCTCGGGGCGTGACACTTTTCAGGGTTGGACTCTGATCGTCCAGTGGTTTTTCCAGCAAGGGTTTTCCATGTCAAAAATCTCTTTGTCTGCGGTTTGTGTTTGGCATTTTTGGTTTGTGCATTTTGCTCGGTTCTTCGCAGGTACTCTCTGGTTTGGGGAACGGTTTCCGCACTTTCATTCCCAATAAAGTGGTATCAAAGCCAGGTTCTAGTATTTTAGAAGGTTGTCAGGAGTAGACATACAAACCAGGAAGGAGAGATGGACGTGAAACCGGTGCGCATGGTAAACCTGAACGGTACCAACTATCATTACTGGAGGAGCAAGATGAAGGATCTTCTATTTGTCAAGAAGCTGCATCTGCCGGTATTTTCTTCCGAGAGGCCCAGTGACAAATCCGAAGAGGACTAAAATTTTGAGCATATACAGGTGTATGGGTACATCAGGCAGTTCGTTGACGAGAACGTGTACAACCACGTTGCCAGTATTGAGCACGTGAGGATACTGTGGGATAAGCTGAAATCTTTATATACGAAGAAGACCGGAGAAAATAAATTATTCCTGATAAATAAATTATTTCTGATCCGTACGATGATGGGTCTGTGGTAAAAAGATGGGGCGTCTATTACGGATCACTTGAGTGAGTTCTAGGGCATGGTTGAACAGCTATCCTCGATGGGAGTCAAGTTCGATGACTAGGTTCAGGGACTAAGGCTGCTGTGTACATTGACGGACTCGTGGGAGACTGTATAAGTTTCTATGATCGCTTCTGCTCCGGAAGGCGTAGTCAGTCTGGACTCTGGACTTTGCCAAGAGCTGGGTACTGAATGAAGAGATATGGAGACATTCTCAGGATACTTCATCCACATCCCACTCAGAGGCGCTTGTTTTAGAGAGCCATAGAAGGGGTAAAAGCAGAGGTCCAGGCGGTGGTAGAGACAAAAGCAGGGGAAGGTCCAAGGGTCAGTACGAGGACTCGGAGTGTTACTGTAAAACCCCTATTTCTAAAAACCGTATTTATTATTATTTTATTAATTAATAATTTAATTATGGTAATTAAGTGCTAAATAGGAGAAATAGATTTTTAATAATTTTTATTTTAGGTGTTCGGGCACTTAGATGACTTATGGGACCATCAGGAATTTTTCGAAATTTATTCCATGTAGGAGACCCCTTGAGCAGTTGCTAGCCTAACGATGTGCATTACCCTAATCTATAAATTTTCTTATGAGTATATATATAATATATATGTATATACAAATATATATATATGTATATATATATTGAGAAAGGAAAAGAAAGAAAGTAAAAGAATTAATAAGAAAGTAACTATTAAATATAATAATAATAATAATAATAATAATCCAACTATTCCTCTTTAGTTTTGCTATCACTTTACAGCAACTTGCATTCAGCAAGCTTGCTGAATGACCGCCCACTACAGCACTTGCAATTGACCCGCCCCTTTAATAACTTCCAATTCACCCGACCCCCTCCCCTTCGGCCGCTCCAACCCGCTCCATTCACCCTCTCTTCCTATATATATATATATATATATATCTCAAACCCTAACCTAAATCTCCAGACCTCCTCTTCCCATCTAAGAGCCATCACCGCAGCCAGAGAAGCCCCGCCAAGCCATCCAACCATCCCGTCGACTCCGACCTCGCGCCCTGTAGATTCCCACTCGAAGCACCTTTGCTCCGGAGTGATTTTCCATCGACTCGCTCGACCAAACGCTGTTCCGTTTTCATAGGTATGATCATCCCTTAACCCTCTCCAATATTTGTTTTATAGCCAACCTCGGAAAACGTGTGCCCCTAGGTGAAAAACAACGTCCAAAGTGGACGGACAGACCCAATTCTGGAATCGCAGAATTCCAGAATGACCACCCATATTGCCGAGTTCGTATCTCCCACCACAGAGATCCGAATTCGGTGATTCTTTTTGATACCTGTAGAACACCTGACCTAGTTTATTTTTTGTTAAATAACCCTATGCTATTAGTTGCTGTGGACAGAATTATATTCGTCACAAAACTGCACGCACCCACTTTTTCCAGATTTCCAAAAGTTGGAAAACGGAGCACGCCCCGCCAAACGGGACCGCCCCGCCGTGTACCAAGTGTACCGAATGGTGCACGCAGCGTAACCGGACACGTAAAAATTCGTGGGGACGGATTCGGACGCGTGTGCGCGCCGGAATCAGGCCGTATCCGCGGACACATCCCGTATCGCAACTTTTGTGAAACTCGCACGTATTTTGTGCATGCTTGTCAGATTACGACGAAACTTGCGCCGCTGGACTCATGGTAACGCGTTGGTCCTTTGACCCAATTTTTACGCATTTCTGAGACGGTTGACCAGATCGCCAATTGGCGGATCCACAGTTGACTTTTTGGACATAATTTTGTTCGGCTCATCGAAATCCACATTTGGACATACCGTTGGGTTCGTATTGACATCTAGAGTTGTTTGACCTATAGTTTGTCCCATTTAGAGACTGTTACCCTTGGCATGCTTTTCGGTGTATAGTGGGCCACACGTGGACCCCACTTTTACCCGAAATTACCTTTTTGCCCCTGTGTCCAAATTGGACGAAAGGGATGTGCTTTTTAGCTATTTTGCTCATTCCGAAAACGTTGGTGATGTTTATTTCAGCATCCGGAGACGTTTGTTCGGAGTCCTTAGTTCCAGGTTCAGTGTCCTTGACATTTGGGCGCGTACACTTTACAGATTTCTTGCCAGGCAAGTATACCTTGCCATTGTACTGTTTTTACATTCCATATGAGGCATGCATGTTTATTTTCTGTTTATTTAGTTCATTTATTTTAACTGCTATATAAACTGCGCGTCCAAGGAAACTTGGGGGCAACGACGGTGTCGTCGTACTATGTTTCTATTTATGTATTGCATTGACCTTGTTCATGAGACTACCCCATTATCATGTAGCACCATTAGGTTTCATTTGACTGTGACACATATTTTTACACGAGTTGTGAGTCTCATATAGATCACGGACGCACGTATTGACTGATCATCGGTACGTGTGGGACGTGCGTTAGGAATAACTGCTGTTAGAAACTTTGTATGCTAGTAGACTTGGCAGTTATTAGAGGTATTATCGTGTCATGGATGTGACATGCTTAGAGCATGGGGTGGGGAGAACAACAAGTAAGACGTGTGGGCTCCGTTGCACTTTTCTTGTGTAACCCGTACGCTCCACCGGAGATGCGCGGTCATGATGACCACTATATATTATATTATTATCAGGCGGGCCTCCGGTGTTCGAAAGACGTCGTGCCTTTGTAGGCCCCTGGATCTCTAAGAGAACTATGCCAATTCCATTTTAGCCAGATAGCCCACGCGTTGGGAAAGTTGTTCTTAAACTGCATTCACTTTAGACGGTTAGGCGACCCAGTGGATATTTATTTCAGTACTTTATTGGCATGTGTTTAAGTATCTTGTTACGTCCCTCTGAGGACCTGGTCCGCTGCCAGGTGTACCTGTTCTTGAGTATTTGCAGGAGCGTAGATAAAGGAAGGATATAGAAGCTTCGTGGATGTCTTCCCTTCGAGCCGTGATTGGTAGCCAGTACTTATATTGTTTGAGTGAGTTGTACTTATATTGTATTTACTTTTCCCATTTGAGTTGGTAGTGGATTTGTTTCCATCCAACTATTATTCTTAGATACTTCTTATTGAGATCTAGTTTCATAGATACTGGTTATTTATTTCTATATGATTTTGGTGGATGAGATTTAGATTTTACCTTGCGACTTGTATTATATTTTATACTACTTGTGGATTTTATATTCATATTACAGCGTACGTATGGAATGGTTTTCATATATTGGAGTTGCCATATCCATGCGGCTGGTATGCTTACGTGTCCTAGTCCTACGTATTTTGGGACTGGGGCGTAACATATTTTTGTGGTGGCCCATGCAGGTCAAGAGTATATTGTCTCGGTTACGTTACTGTACCGAACAAGCCTGCACCTAGGACTAGAGTATAGGATCTCATCCACAATTGATTATGATTCATTTTCCTTCCAATCTATTCTATCTGAATAATTGCATCATGCTTGATTCCTGTACTTCCCTAATAGTTCTTTGAGTATAGCCTTCTGCTAGAATATAGGAACCCTTGTTATTAGGATGATAATTATGGTAGCATACCTATTAAGAATACAACGAGAATATAGACACACCACTAAGTTTAGAATATCTAGTGAACCTAGAATTCCTTATCTTTAGATTGTTATACCCTTACCCCTTGATGTATTAAGAAGACTTGAGTAGTATAGACACTACTAGAGATAGTTAGAAGTTTTACAATAATGTTTGACCCTAGTATTGAGGAACCAATGGAGAACCAATATTGAACCTTAGGACTGAACCTAACCTTCATAATTGGATAGTATTAGAGAACTATAAAACTTATGTTATGGTCTTGTTATTAGTAGACAAGTACCCTAGAAGGCCAAGAGCAATGCATAGAATATTTTCCTAATCATACCTCAAACATAGTAGCTAGCATACTACTTCCCTTTAGAAACCATGATGCTATCTAGAGCCCTCTATCTTATTTTATATATTGTTTCCCTGCGACCATAGCACTCGCTATTTTGCGATGACTAATTACATTTGTTCTCTTCATCTTTCAACTCGTGCCATCTGACACTTCGGATAGTAGGCCAAGTAATCTTATTCTTTGTTAAGGGCTCATAGTTTGCTAGGATTATAGTTGTAGCCTTGATTGTGAAATTTTTATGCTTGGTAGTTAGAACTTGATAAGTTTAAGTTATTTTGTAGATTGTGACCAATGATTAACCCTTAGTTTTAAATCACGTAATTTGTACCCTCACCTCGATACACGTTAGACCCTTCCCCTTAACGGCCAGTAACTCTTCTATCCTTACCATTGAAACTTGCTTGTAAGTGCTATGACTAAGACTTAGGATGACCATTACCTACATAAAAAGGATACCCTAATCAATACCAAGATTTTTCCTCATATACCCTAATAAAGAGTTTCTGTTTTATTTACATGTGCGAGATTATTTTGTAGGACCCTCTTAAGACTGTCACCGTATTAGTTTAATTCTTTTAAGTTGGGTAGTATGCCTCACAACCTAGTATCACATAGTCCACTTGATCCATCGGGGTAGTATAACCAAATGACACCGACTTTAGACTTTCATAAGAAGATAACATTAGTTGTATGCTAGCAGTAGACGACAGTGTAATTCAGACAGTAGAATTTAGAGGTTCATGCCCTATTTGGTCGACTAGCGACTTAGACAAGGAGGTTGTATGATAATTGTAGATATTGTAGAGTCTTTTATTATTATTGCTTATGCTGTTTTTGCTTCTGCAAACTTGAATTAATTTGTACCTTCTTTCATCATAATCCAGCGTATTTATGTTTGTTGTACTACCTTGATTTATGCTGCTATTATAGCCTAGTTTTTGCAAGCTTATTCTTTCATCGAGCTTGCTCATGGCATATGTATTATTGGGTGCACACAATGATACAATTGCCTAATCAGAATCGGTGTATCAAGGTCTAGCTAACCTTAGTGCGCTTGGTTCGCTCTTCGCATTACTACTTTACGTGGATTGAGATATATGGTAGTAGACAGATATACTTGCCCCTAGATATGTTTGACACATTGTATCGGTTACATAACTGTACTGATACGAGCATGTAAATAGGAAATTACCAAAAATAGGATTTCAATCCACAACTGTCATGACAACTCACTTTTCGATTCTTTAATCTCTTTGAACCTCGTACTTGTATTCTGTCACCTTCACCTTGAGTTATTTATTATTTCTCTCCGTCTTCCCCTATTTCGGAAAGACGAAACCTCGTGCAGGTATAAGTTGACACTGATAGTACTAGCTATACCCCATAAGACTAAACACATGACTTAGTGACCCTCTTTTATAATTGGTTAGGATCATATCATAGGTGATATGTTTGGTGTTAAACCTTTGAGGATTAAAAATCATGATTAAATAATTTGAGCAATAGTTTTCTAGATGTATGGCCTTAGGTGGTAGATGAAAAATTTTAAGTTCGGCAGATTGTGAACCCCTCACCCAAAAACTTGACCTACTTGGCTGAGTTAGTGAGACTAAGGTTAGCTTGAATCCAGTTAGAACTAGAACACAGTATTTTATTTAATTTTACAATATTGTATCACTTAGTGCCCCTTATCGTGCTCCGATAATTGGAGCACTACACTAGCCACTGCCTTCCTATAAATTCCACACTCTTATCCTAGATGTGCCCATCATCCAAATCTCATCTTTGTGAAATTTTCCAATTGTTGGGCGCTTTCATGCAAAAGAGCATTTAGGTGCCCACACCGTTGGACATGACACATGAAAAAACATATTTTTCGCTCATGTGGATTTTCCCATGATTTTTTGGGATGTGCAATGCGCAACATTGTCCAACCCTTTAAACCTAGCCTTGCATTTAAATAATGCAAATCTTATACCATCCTTGACATTCTATCGTGGCTTAATCTTAATTTCGAGGACAAAATTTTTGTAAGTTGGGTAGAATGTAAAACCCCTATTTCTAAAATCCGTATTCATTATTTTTTTATTAATTAATAATTTAATTATGGTAATTAAGTGCTAAATAGGAGAAATAGATTTTTAATAATTTTTATTTTAGGTGTTCGGGCACTTAGATGACTTATGGGACCATCAGAAATTTTTCGGAATTTATTCCATGTAGGAGACCCCTTGAGCAGTTGCTAGCCTAACGATGTGCATTACCCTAATCTATAAATTTTCTTATGAGTATATATATAATATATATGTATATACAAATATATATATATATGTATATATATATTGAGAAAGGAAAAGAAAGAAAGTAAAAGAATTAATAAGAAAGTAACTATTAAATATAATAATAATAATAATAATAATCCAACTATTCCTCTTTAGTTTTGCTATCCCTTTACAGCAACTTGCATTCAGCAAGCTTGCTGAATGACCGCCCACTACAGCACTTGCAATTGACCCGCCCCTTTAATAACTTCCAATTCACCCGACCCCCTCCCCTTCGGCCGCTCCAACCCGCTCCATTCACCCTCTCTTCCTATATTAATATATATATATATATATATATATATATATATATATATATATATATATATATATATCTCAAACCCTAACCTAAATCTCTAGACCTCCTCTTCCCATCTAAGAGCCGTCACCGCAGCCAGAGAAGCCCCGCCAAGCCATCCAACCATCCCGTCGACTCCGACCTCGCGCCCTGCAGATTCCCACTCGAAGCACCTTCGCTCCGGAGTGATTTTCCATCGACTCGCTCGACCAAACGCTGTTCCGTTTTCATAGGTATGATCATCCCTTAACCCTCTCCAATATTTGTTTTATAGCCAACCTCGGAAAACGTGTGCCCCTAAGTGAAAAATAACGTCCAAAGTGGACGGACAGACCTAATTCTGGAATCGCAGAATTCCAGAATGACCACCCATATTGCCGAGTTCGTATCTCCCACCACAGAGATCCGAATTCGGTGATTCTTTTTGATACCTGTAGAACACCTGACCTAGTTTATTTTCTGTTGAATAACCCTATGCTATTAGTTGCTGTGGACAGAATTATATTCGTCACAAAACTGCGCGCACCCACGTTTTCCAGATTTTCAAAAGTTGGAAAACGGAGCACGCCCCGCCAAACGGGACCGCCCCGTCGTGTACCAAGTGTACCAAATGGTGCACGCAGCGTAACCGGACACGTAAAAATTTGTGGGGACGGATTCGGACGTGTGTGCGCGCCGGAATCAGGCCATATCCGCGGATACATCCCGTATCGCAACTTTTATGGAACTCGCATGTATTTTGTGCACGCTTGTCAGATTGCGACGAAACTTGCGCCGCTGGACTCGTGGTAACGCGTTGGTCCTGTGACCCAATTTTCACGCATTTCTGAGATGGTTGACCAGATCGCTAATTGGTGGGCCCACAGTTGACTTTTTGGACATAATTTTGTTTGGCTCATCGGAATCCACATTTGGACATACCGTTGGGTTCGTATTGACATCTAGAATTGTTTGACCTATAGTTTGTCCTATTTAGAGACTGTTACCCTTGGCACATTTTTCGGTGCAAAGTGGGCCACACGTGGACCCCACTTTTACCCAAAATTACCGTTTTGCCCCTGTGTCCAAATTGGACGAAAGGGATGTACTCTTTAGCTATTTTGCTCATTTCGGAAATGTTGGTGATGTTTATTTCAGCATCCGGAGACGTTTGTTCGGAGTCCTTAGTTCCAGGTTCAGTATCCTTGACATTTGGGCGCGTACACTTTACAGATTTCTTGCCAGGCAAGTATACCTTGCCATTGTACTATTTTTACATTCCATATGAGGCATGCATGTTTATTTTCTGTTTATTTAGTTCATTTATTTTAACTGCTATATAAACTGCGCGTCCAAGGAAACTTGGGAGCAACGACGGTGTCGTCGTACTATGTTTCTATTTATGTATTGCATTGACCTTGTTCATGAGACTACCCCATTATCATGTAGCACCATTAGGTTTCATTTGACTGTGACACATATTTTTACACGAGTTGTGAGTCTCATATAGATCATGGACGCACGTATTGACTGATCATCGGTATGTGTGGGACGTGCGTTAGGAATAACTGCTGTTAGAAACTTTGCATGCTAGTAGACTTGGCAGTTATTAGAGGTATTATCGTGTCATGGATGTGACATGCTTAGAGCATGGGGTGGAGAGAACAACAAGTAAGACGTGTGGGCTCCGTTGCACTTTTTTTGTGTAACCCGTACGCTCCGCCAGAGATGCGCGGTCATGATGACCACTATATATTATATTATTATCAGGCGGGCCTCCGGTGTTCGAAAGACGCCGTGCCTTTGTAGGCCCCTGGATCTCCAAGAGAACTATGCCAATCCTATTTTAGCCAGATAGCCCACGCGTTGGGAAAGTTGTTCTTAAACTGCATTCACTTTAGACGGTTAGGTGACCCAGTGGATATTTATTTCAGTACTTTATTGGCATGTGTTTAAGTATCTTGTTACGTCCCTCTGAGGACCTGGTCCGCTGCCAGGTGTACCTGTTCTTGAGTATTTGCAGGAGCGCAGATAAATGAAGGATATAGAAGCTTCGTGGATGTCTTCCCTTCGAGCCGTGATTGGTAGCCGGTACTTATATTGTTTGAGTGAGTTGTACTTATATTGTATTTACTTTTCCCATTTGAATTGGTAGTGGATTTGTTTCCATCCAACTATCATTCTTAGATACTTCTTATTGAGATCTAGTTTCATAGATACTGGTTATTTATTTCTATATGATTTTGGTGGATGAGATTTAGATTTTACCTTGCGACTTGTATTATATTTTATACCACTTGTGGATTTTATATTCATATTATAGCGTACGTATGGATTGGTTTTCATATATTAGAGTTGCCATATCCATGCGGCTGGCATGCTTACGTGTCCTGGTCCTACGTATTTTGGGACTGGGGCGTGACAGTTACCATTGTGGCAAGGAGGGCCACATCAAATGGAACTATTTTGCTTGGAAGAGAGAGAAAAAGGGCGACAAGGGGAAGCAAAGTGAGAATACTATAGCGGCGGCCTCGACATATGGAGGCGACATAATCATTGTAGGTAATGAGGTAATTATGAACCTCCCCTGCGATGACAACTCTTGGCTGGTGGACTCAGGTGCTTCGGTGCACGTATCTCATAACAGGGCACTATTTGCTACATACACAACAGGTGACTGTGGAGTGTTGAAGATGGGCAATGGAGATGTGTCAAAGGCGGTTGCCATTAGAGATGTGCATTTGAGGACAAAGACAGGTGCAGTTCTTTTTCTCAAAGATGTCCGTCATGTCCCTGATATCCGTTTCAACCTGGTGACGGTTGGAAGGTTGGATGATGAGGGTTTCTTCAGTCTCTTCGGGAACAATCAGTGGAAGCTTTGTAGATGTTCGATAGTTATTTCCAGAGGAAGCAAGAGGTCCAGACTCTACTATATAGAAGAAAGCATACTGGGGGCACATGAGGTTTAACGCAGCTAGTGATGCGTCTACTGAGTTGTGGCACAGGCGGCTCAGCCATATCAGCGAGAAGGGGATGAGCTACTTGGTGAACATAAAGGTGATTCCAGGGCTAAAGTCTACAAAGTGGGAGAAGTGCACGCACTGTTTGGCGTGGAAGCAAACTAGGGTATCTTTCCCAAGTCACCCAAGTTTAATGAAGCCGACGTTGTTCGAGTTGATTTACTCCGATGTTTGCGGTCCTATGAAGGTAAAATCCATTTGTGGTGCTTCTTATTTTGTAACATTTATTAATGACTGTTTTAGGAAGGTTTGGGTCTATACCTTAAAGACAAAGGATCAGGTGCTGCCCACTTTCAAGGAGTTTCAGGCCTCCGTTGAAAGGGTCTATACCTGGTAAATGCATATGGCTCAAATTTGGCGACAGATGCTCCAAGTTTTTCGATGATGTGGTCCGTGCCAGATAGCATCATAATTGCTTCAACCAGCTACTAGACCCGGAGGGCAAGTTGGTTGAATCACAGAGAGGCATGCAGAAGGAGGCGACCAGGTAATATTTTGATTTGTATAATCAATCTGATTATTCTTCTACCTTTCCTGATCTTGTATGTAAGAGGATCTTCACCCCATATAGCAATAGCTTGCTACCAGAACCAGTCAGGTTAGAGGAGGTGGAGGCCATTGTCATGGACGCTGATCCCAAAATATCCCCGGGGCCGGACAGGTTCAACAACAAATTCTTTAAAATATACTAGGATGAGCTCAAGTTTTTGGTACTAGCAACGGTGCAGGACTTTTTCACTCAGGGAAAATTGTTGAAGGAACTCAACCATACCTTCTTGACGCTTATTCCGAATAATGAGGGGGCTACTTCACTGGCTGACTTCTGTCCCATTGCTTATAATTATTTGTATAAAATAATTAAACATCTGATGTGCAGGAGGATAGAGGCGATTATGCAGGGCTTGGTGTCGAGGAACCAGGCTATTTTTATTAAAGGCAAATTGATTGCAGAACACAGTCTTCTAGAACATGAGATGGTACGGGAGTTCAACAAAGCTGGTAGCATGAAAGTTTGCATTAAACTTGATCTGCAGAAGGAATATGATATGGTGAATCGGGACTCCATCTGCCAGCTAACGCTCGCCATGGGATTCGACCAGCTGTAGGTCGATAGGGTTCGAGAATGTATTACATCTCCTACTTTCGAAGTTCTCATACGAGGCATTCCTTATGTGTTCATCTGGAGTAACAGGGGACTGCGACAAAGTGATCCTCTATCTCCAGACCTCTTCACTTTAGTGATGGAGTATTTCTATTGTATGATAGAGATTGTTATTCTACAGGGGTGGGTTGCTCCGATGTATCAACATATTTGCCCTCATATATCATACCTCATTTATATCGATGATCTGTTAATTTTCCTTCGACCCAACATGTCTGGGCTTCAGGCGATCTTGGACATTATGGAGGAATTTGGTCGGTTATTTAGGCTTCATTTGAACAGGGATAAAATTAGAATGCATTTTAGTACTTATTATACCCTAAAGAAGGAACGAAGTTTTGGGGGTAGAAAAAGGGGAATTACCTGTTAAGTACTTGGGTATTCCATTTTCTGTCAATTATGCGAAAGAATTGGATTGTCAAAATCTGGTAGAGTTCACAGAAAGATGCGTGGAGGGCTGGAAGGCCCAATATCTATCATTTAGGGGAAGAATTAAGCTTGTACGGTTAGTCATTGCTTCTTTAGCACTATTTTGGCTGAAATCTATTATGCTTCTGGTTGCCACTATAAGGAGAATAGAGTGCATTTGTGCTAACTTCATTTGGAGGGGCAAACTTCATGCTATATCTTAGGAGCAGCTTTGTAGACCTCGTGTGGAGGGTGGAGTGGGTTTACGGCCCTTACAAGTGGTTCGGGGTGTTGCTGGAATGAAACTCACTTAGAAATTCATTAAATGAGGTTCTTTTTGGGCTGAGTAAATGGCTAATAGATACTTGAAAGGTGGCAGCTTCTGGAAGTACATGTGTAACAACAATGTGTCTGTTACTTTTAAATGTTTGCTATGCAACCGTGTATCTATTAAGCCTGTTATCAAACAAATTTTTTGAGATAGTCGACATACAGACTTATGGTATTATCCATGGGTTGATCATCGGAGCTTGTGGGAACTATGGGAGAGCAGCTGGCCATTAAGGCGGATAAAGGATTGGGTGTGCACACTATCTTACAAAATGGAGCTTGGAGGCCGGAGAGATATGCACATACAAACATATTTACTGATATGATTAAGAGGTCTCCGATAGACCCAACTGCCCCCAAGGATGGTTGGTTTTGGAACCCATTTTGTCACGACCCGCACCCGGAAATTCGGGCACGAGTGCGTGGGTACGTCCAGCCTACGCCGCAGTGTCGGCGGTAGTACGCTGTCTAGGGCATGATCACAGGTGATAAATCTAGCTCATTCACAATAATTAAATAGGCAAGGAAAAATAGCAGGAAAAGAATGCTAAGATTTTATAACCAGAATATGATAATCAAATCCAGATTTTATTACAGAACCATAGATTATATCGGGGACAAACCCGATTACTAAGATGAAAGGAAATAAACAACTAATGCTAACTACTCTGCAGGAGTAGTCTCCTGGGTGGGAACCGGCTCTGCAACTGTATCCCCTGCTGGCTCATAGGGTCCATAGTAGGTAGGGACAAGGTTCTCGTCATCGCCTAAACAACGGATCCAGTCAGGAAAGGAGCAAAGTACACAATGCACAACAAGATTTAAGCTAATTATTTGTGACAGGTAGAAAATAACAACTGACTAAGCATCATGTTGAGAATATGCGTAAGTAAATAGTGAAATTAACTGAGAAATAATGCTATAAAACAAGACTAGAAGTAAAGTATGATTAGTTGCTATAAACCAGAAATACGAGTAAAACAGGAAAAATGTGACAGGAAAAGTAACTGTAACGAGACAACAAGAACTGCAACAAGACATGAACTATGTGCGCGAACTTGTGCATTTAGAATACATAGTTGGCATGTAGGGGTTTATAAGGCTAATAAGGCCGTCATAGACGACTAGTGACTAGGAACAATCAAGTATAAGGCTGATGGTACAGTCGCGTACCAACAGCTAGTAACAGGACCTGGGAAAGGGTAAACTACATGCCTCCTAGTATTCTCCCACCCGACATGAAAAGCAAGACACGAAATACATTATTCAAGGCATGCAATCCAGTGTTCTAACTCTACATATAATCATCAATGGTACAAATAAAGCAGGGAATTTATTTATCACAATATAAAGGTTAAACTTGAAGTGCAGGTACTTGCCTGTTGTTTGGATCTGATTGATTTGGTTCTTTGGGGAAAAAGTCCAGAGATGAGTCCAAAAGCTGAAATAGACATTACCATCGCGCTCAGAAGATGTCAAATAGCTAAAAATGCCTGTCCTTGGGTCCGATTTGGAGACAAGGGCAAAAACGGCAGTCTCGGGTCAAAACGGGGTCCGCCGGTGGGCCCGCTTTGCACCGAAAAACGTGTCCGGGTCAAAGGTCTCCAAATTCACCAAACTTAGTGTCAACAGGTCAGGAACGCTGATACGAACCCAACGGAACTTCCAGATTTGGATTCCGGTGAGTCGAACACAAAATCGCCCGTCGAGCGGGGCCTGTGGGGCCCACGACACGCGATTTCGTCAACGTTCTCAGAATCGAACCAAACTTGACCCACAGGACCAGCGTATCGCTACGAGTCCGATGGCGCAAGTTTCGTCTCGATCTGACGAGTGTGCACGAAGTTAGGGTAAATTGCAAAAAAGGCGGATATGGAGCGATGTTCGCGGATACGCGTTGATTCCGGTGTGCACGCACACCCAAATCAGCTTCCGCAAAATCTCACACGTCCGTATCGACGCTGCGCACGTATCTGTGAAGACCGTGCGCGACCAAGTCGTCCCGTTTGGCGGGGCGTACTCAGTTCCGGGATGAAACAGGGTCTGGTTTTTCCTGTTTTTGGATCGCGGTATGCGATCACCACAGGACGCGATGCCCCGAACAGTTTGTCCGGGCACCGAGAGGGTCATACAGGCTTCACAACGCAATTTACGGAATTGAAAACGGAGCTACGAGGCGAAAGTTACACGCCCCTGAAGGGGACCCGAAAAACCGAAGAAACCGTGTCCGTGTCGTGTCCGACACGCCGACATTCAAATTAGGGTTAGGGTTTCGTACTGGTTTGGGGCTGCCGGCGGCGGTCCGGCCGGAGGATGGGCGGCGCCGCTGCGGGGAGGCCGGCCGGGGCTGGGCGGCGCCGGCAAGAGCGGCACGACGAGGCGGCACGGCCGGCTTGCGGTGGCGCTGGAGTTGCTGCTGTCTGCTGCGGCTGTTGCTGGCGGGACCGTCGACGGGGAAGGAGGTCTGCGACGGGGGGGGGGGCGATGCGGGTCTGGCCGTCGGCGGGGGTCTCGGGGCTAGGGTGGTGGCGGCGTCGGGTGGCTAACGGCGAGGGAGGCGGAGGGATCTGAGGCGGAGGAGGAGAAGAAGGGGGCGGGTTTTAAAGGGGGAGGCCGGCCGGGAATGGCGGCGGGTGAGGCGGAGGGGAGCGAGGAAGGCGGGGACGTGGCCGCGGGCGGGGGTGCGCGGCCGCGGCGGTCTCGGCGGCAGACGCGGGCAGCGCGCCGGACGCGGGGAGAAGCTTCGTGGGGGGGAGAGCGGGTCTCCGGGCGGCGGGTCGGGTTCGGGTTGACCCGACCCGACCCGGTAAGCCGTGGGCCGGGCCAGGGTATTGGGCCGTGGGCTGGGCCAGGGAAACGGGCCGGGCTGAAATAAGGGAAAATAATAATAGTAATAATAATAATAATAATAATAATAATAATAATAAATTAATTAATAATTAAATAAATAATTACATAAATAGTTTTAGGTGTTTTAAAAATAGGTCCAGGGCCCAATAAATTCCAGAAAAATTGCCCTAAGTCCAGTTTTCCATTTTACACCCAAAAATATTATTTTCATAATATTTTAATATTATTTATTGCTAATTAAAAATCATTTATTAATTGAAAAGCTTGATTTTAATTACAGAAAATTCTCAGAAAATTCCAGAAAATTGTGAAAAATCCCAATTTTTATATTTTGAAAAAATCAGGGGCTTACAATCTACCCAACTTATAAAAATTTCGTCCTCGAAATTTAAATTATGGCAGGGTTCTCTCTGTCCAAACTCACCTGGTCACAGTATAACGGGTTTAGGTGGACATGGCGGTCGCTACCCAACTTAGAATTTTACCCATATCCTTTAAGGTTGTACAACTAGTAAAGCTAGGTCCCAACTTAATAAATCATGGTATTGAATCTTTAAGTCTGCAACAAAACACATCACTTAGGGTATTGCCTTAGTCATAAAGGGTTAACATCAATTTGACCGGTCTGAGGGGTATGTCTAACACTACAATTCAACTTATATCAAACACAGAATTTTGTCTTTCCGAAGTAAGGAAAGACGAGGATCAATAATAAAGAGTTTAAGGGCGAGGTGGTAGAACAGAGGTACAGGGATCAAGGTGTTTTAAAGAATTCTAATGGGGATTGTCGGCGGTTATGGATTGAGATTCTATTCTGGTAATCATTTATTCGCACGCTCGTATTAGTACGGTTATGTAACTGATACGATATGCTCGGGCATGTTTTAGAGCAAGTATACTAGTCACTATATCTCTCAATCCACGTAAAGTAGTCGTGTGAAGTGCGAATCAAAATGCACTAAGGTTGATCAGACCGCAGTACACTGATTCTGAGTAGACACTTGTATTAGTGGGGTTGATCAGGCCTCAGTAATACATGTGTCCTGAACAAGCCCGATAAAGGTAAGCTTGCAAAACTAAGCTATAAAATAGCAGCATATGTCAAGTTCAGCAAAATTCAAGTGCGCTAGATAATGATGAAAGGAGGTACGAATTTGAAGTTCCCAAAATAACACAAAATAAGCACAATAGCAAAAAGTCCCTAAAACAGTTATCCAATTTTAAAAGTATACCAGGTTATTTAGCAAGTTTAAAATTACTAGGTTGGGGCTGAGGCCGCGAACCAATAGGCATGAGCTAAACAATACTAGGAAAGGTATCTACGAATCACTTACGCGCATTAGCTGCTTCCAGAGTTTGCGCGTTCTCCACGGTCATCACGTAAGCTTGTCCGCGTCCTGGAGCAGTGGGGCAGTCCCTCACTCGATGTTCTGTTGATCCACAATATAGACAAGCACCCAGTCTCATCCTACAAACTTGCCAGGTGTGACCTTGTTTTCGACAAAAGCCACAAGTGGGAACTCGTTGGGTCTGCCCTTGAGCTTGATGTTGGGGTGTTGGAGCTCGAGGGAGAGGACGCTGGGCTTGCTGCGGGGATCTCTGCTATTGTTGTTGTTGAAAAGGGCGTTTGTTGGGTCCCGCATTTCCGGTATCTCTTTCTCGCTTTAGCTTATGCCCCATGTCTCTCTCAACGCCTTGTGCCACGTTTAAGATTTCCTCATAGGTGCGAGCTCGGCTGGTGGTGACAGCAAGGCGAATATCCGGAGACAGCCCCTTCTTGAATCTACGGGCTCTGTCCTCCGGGGTACGAACCATGTACTCCGCAAAGTGGCTTAACCTGCTAAATTCAGCAGTATACTCATCAACAGATAGGTTACCTTGTTCCAGTCTCTCGAATTGGCTTTCGAGAGCTTCCCGAGCCACTTCGGGGTAAAATTTCTTCTTGAACAGTCTCTTGAAGTCCTCCCAGGTGAGGTCAGGAGCAGATAGTTAAGGTTCGTCTCTAAACCAGGTCCGAGCTATATCGAACAGTTGCAGGCTCGCAGACTCTACTTTGAGATCATCAGGGACCCGAGCAGTCTTCAGGAGTCGCTCTACGTTCTCTATCCATTCATCGGCGTAGAGAATACCCTCAGTTCCGTAGAATTCCAGGGGTCTGAGGTTCTTGAAATCTTTGGCACTTCCTGGCCTCTTTTGTGGCGACTCCTGGGACCTAAGAGCTTCTGAGAGGCTGGTCCGCAGAAGTGCAGTCTGCTCTTTCTGGGATTCCACCAATCCCTGGAACACTCCAAGTAGCTGTGCTCCATCCAGAGTAACTGCCGGAACAGATGGAGGCGGCGGGAGTGCAAGGGTCTCGGGCACATTCTGCTCAGCTGGTTTTGATGTGCCTCCTACTGTGTTCCTGGTCTGGACCATTCTGTAAGATTAAGGGATAGGGAGTTCAGAATAGGATACTTGGAAATCAAAGGCGATAGGATAATTGAGCAGAAATGATATCAAGAATTGAAATAAGGACCCTATACTGTGAATGAGCTTTATCCTAAAATCCTCAATCTTGTTGCAGGCCTGTTCGGTCCCTAAGTTGGAACCGAACAATTTAGTCGTTTGACCTGTATGGGCCACCACAAAAACGTGTCACGACCCGCACCCGGAAATTCGGGCACGAGTGCGTGGGTACGTCCAGCCTACGCCGCAGTGTCGGCGGTAGTACGCTGTCTAGGGCATGATCACAGGTGATAAATCTAGCTCATTCACAATAATTAAATAGGCAAGGAAAAATAGCAGGAAAAGAATGCTAAGATTTTATAACCAGAATATGATAATCAAATCCAGATTTTATTACAGAACCATAGATTATATCGGGGACAAACCCGATTACTAAGATGAAAGGAAATAAACAACTAATGCTAACTACTCTGCAGGAGTAGTCTCCTGGGTGGGAACCGGCTCTGCAACTGTATCCCCTGCTGGCTCATAGGGTCCATAGTAGGTAGGGACAAGGTTCTCGTCATCGCCTAAACAACGGATCCAGTCAGAAAAGGAGCAAAGTACACAATGCACAACAAGATTTAAGCTAATTATTTGTGACAGGTAGAAAATAACAACTGACTAAGCATCATGTTGAGAATATGCGTAAGTAAATAGTGAAATTAACTGAGAAATAATGCTATAAAACAAGACTAGAAGTAAAGTATGATTAATTGCTATAAACCAGAAATACGAGTAAAACAGGAAAAATGTGACAGGAAAAGTAACTGTAACGAGACAACAAGAACTGCAACAAGACATGAACTATGTGCGCGAACTTGTGCATTTAGAATACATAGTTGGCATGTAGGGGTTTATAAGGCTAATAAGGCCGTCATAGACGACTAGTGACTAGGAACAATCAAGTATAAGGCTGATGGTACAGTCGCGTACCAACAGCTAGTAACAGGACCTGGGGAAGGGTAAACTACATGCCTCCTAGTATTCTCCCACCCGACATGAAAAGCAAGACACGAAATACATTATTCAAGGCATGCAATCCAGTGTTCTAACTCTACATATAATCATCAATGGTACAAATAAAGCAGGGAATTTATTTATCACAATATAAAGGTTAAACTTGAAGTGCAGGTACTTGCCTGTTGTTTGGATCTGATTGATTTGGTTCTTTGGGGAAAAAGTCCAGAGATGAGTCCAAAAGCTGAAATAGACATTACCATCGCGCTCAGAAGATGTCAAATAGCTAAAAACGCCTGTCCTTGGGTCCAATTTGGAGACAAGGGCAAAAACGGCAGTCTCGGGTCAAAACGGGGTCCGCCGGTGGGCCCGCTTTGCACCGAAAAACGTGTCCGGGTCAAAGGTCTCCAAATTCACCAAACTTAGTGTCAACAGGTCAGGAACGCTGATACGAACCCAACGGAACTTCCAGATTTGGATTCCGGTGAGTCGAACACAAAATCGCACGTCGAGCGGGGCCTGTGGGGCCCACGACACGCGATTTTGTCAACGTTCTCAGAATCGAACCAAACTTGACCCACAGGACCAGCGTATCGCTACGAGTCCGATGGCGCAAGTTTCGTCTCGATCTGACGAGTGTGCACGAAGTTAGGGTGAATTGCAAAAAAGGCGGATACGGAGCGATGTCCGCGGATACGCGTTGATTCCGGTGTGCACGCACACCCAAATCAGCTTCCGCGAAATCTCACACGTCCGTATCGACGCTGCGCACGTATCTGTGAAGACCGTGCGCGACCAAGTCTTCCCGTTTGGCAGGGCGTACTCAGTTCCAGGGTGAAACAGGGTCTGGTTTTTCCTGTTTTTGGATCGCGGTATGCGATCACCACAGGACGCGATGCCCCGAACAGTTTATTCGGGCACCGAGAGGGTCATACAGGCTTCACAACGCAATTTGCGGAATTGAAAACGGAGCTACGAGGCGAAAGTTACACGCACCTGAAGGGGACCCAAAAAACCGAAGAAACCGTGTCCGTGTCGTGTCCGACACGCCGACACGAGATTCAAATTAGGGTTAGGGTTTCGTACTGGTTTGGGGCTGCCGGCGGCGGTCCGGCCGGAGGATGGGCGGCGCCGCTGCGGGGAGGCCGGCCGGGGCTGGGCGGCGCCGGCAAGAGCGGCACGGCGAGGCGGCGCGGCCGGCTTGCGGTGGCGCTGGAGTTGCTGCTGTCTGCTGCGGCTGTTGCTGGCGGGACCGTCGACGGGGAAGGAGGTCTGCGACGGGGGGGGGGCGATGCGGGTCTGGCCGTCGGCGGGGGTCTCGGGGCTAGGGTGGTGGCGGCGTCGGGTGGCTAACGGCGAGGGAGGCGGAGGGATCTGAGGCGGAGGAGGAGAAGAAGGGGGCGGGTTTTAAAGGGGGAGGCCGGCCGGGAATGGCGGCGGGTGAGGCGGAGGGGAGCGAGGAAGGCGGGGACGTGGCCGCGGGCGGGGGTGCGCGGCCGCGGCGGTCTCGGCGGCAGACGCGGGCAGCGCGCCGGACGCGGGGAGAAGCTTCGTGGGGGGGAGAGCGGGTCTCCGGGCGGCGGGTCGGGTTCGGGTGGACCCGACCCGACCCGGTAAGCCGTGGGCCGGGCCAGGGTATTGGGCTGTGGGCTGGGCCAGGGAAACGGGCCGGGCTGAAATAAGGGAAAATAATAATAGTAATAATAATAATAATAATAATAATAATAATAATAATAAATTAATTAATAATTAAATAAATAATTACATAAATAGTTTTAGGTATTTTAAAAATAGGTCCAGGGCCCAATAAATTCCAAAAAATTGCCCTAAGTCCAGTTTTCCATTTTACACCCAAAAATATTATTTTCATAATATTTTAATATTATTTATTGCTAATTAAAAATCATTTATTAATTGAAAAGCTTGATTTTAATTACAGAAAATTCCCAGAAAATTCCAGAAAATTGTGAAAAATCCCAATTTTTATATTTTGAAAAAATCAGGGGCTTACACATTTGTGGAAGGTAATGGTGATGGAGAGTTTACTTCCAAGTCCTGTTATGACCTTCTACGACATGCACAATCGAGAATAGAGAATTATGAGTTCATCTGGATAAAGGGTTTGGCGATTAAATTACAATTGTGCATGTACCGAGTCATGCTTTGTCGACTACTTACTATGGACAGGCTTGCTCGATTTGTTATACAGATTGACTCGCCTCGCTGCGTACTTTGTCACTTAGGGGATGAGTCCAACCATCACCTATTCTTTCACTGTATGGTGACATCATACATATGGGGAGAATATTGCAGTAGATTGGGTTGGCGCACAGACATGATGGACATTGGGGAGATTATAATTTAACTCAGAGCTAGCAGAAACAAGAGGATTGTGTGGTTTAAAGAGGCGTGGATACGTCTGGCTTTAACCGAGTGGCATGTCTTGAGGGTGCGTAATAAGCGTATATTTGAAGGAAACATCACCTCCGTTATTGAGATACTGCATAATATTGAATTTGATGTATCTGTTATGAGTCCTCAATAAGGGGCCTATAATTGTATGTCTGATAGTTGGTTATATGAATAAAATTTACCCTTTTTCCCTATATATATATATATATATATATATATATATTTGGATATCCAAATTTGATCCAAATTTTTAATTTTAAATTGGATCGGATATTAGCGGATTCGAATATCTTAATATCCGAATTTGATTCAAAAAAAGATAATATTCGAAAAAACTCGAATATCTGAATCCAATATCCAAAATTTTGAATAATATCCAAAATTTTGGATACATAATCGAATTAGATTCAAATTTTTGACTATCCATTGACAGGCCTAGATATGCTCCTCGAATCTCCCGTCTTGAGCTTCTCTTGGAACCCCCTATCATATATATATATATAGGATGAGAAATCTATTTTATGGGGCATTTGGGTGGAGATTTTGTTTTCGAGGAATTCATTTTTCCATTTCTTTCCCATGGAAAAGGAATTCAATATTACCATACCAATGTTCGGTTAGGTTAGGTAAGGTTGGAAATATGGGAAAGAAATCTTAATTTAGTTTTCCATAAATACACTTTAATTAATTTTATAATGCTTCTATTACCTAAATTCATATGTTTGGAATAAAATTTAAAATTTTGAAAGTAAAAGTAAGGTATTATTGTCCAAACAAAACATCCAAACAATAATTCTAGGAAAGCAAAACTATTTTCAGGGAGGGTTTGTGTTTACTATTCCATAATAATAGGAATATAAAGCATCTTCTATTCTCTCCCAATTTCCAATCCTAGACATATCAAGCAAGGGTAAGGAATATAAAATCTATTTCCATGCCTCCAAATCTTGAACCAAATGCCCCTTTATGGTTTAAGAAAATTTCCAAAACTTTTCACCATTAGATTTGGTCGTCCAAAAGAACCCATGGTGTAGATAAAACCTGAATCACATTCAGCCTGACCGAATCAAATTCGGTTGGACACATCCCCATAAGTTCTGTTTGAAAAAAATATGAGTTCAGACCAAACTCGGTTGGACTGAATTCGGATCGAACTCGGTTAGGTCCTCATTGAACCCATCCAGACTGGAACTCCAACAATAAGATACTATAAATCTTATGAAGTCAGTTTTCAGACTTCAGTAATCTACAGACCACACATTCAACAAATATTTTATTCCATCACATTAGCACAATATTACACCTATAGACGAAATATTTTCCTCAATAATATCTATAAGAACTGCTAACTAATAAAAGAAAAAACTTTATTAGAAAGCTGGATCTACAACAAAAAATAAGCAAGTTGACAAGTAATAATTAGTAACAAATAAACATTAAAGAACTACACAAATTAATATCATTCAGAAAAGGCAACATTGTCATTATCTTGAAAGGCATGTATATATGTAGTCTACCCAAAGCCTTAATTCAACCACTTCAACAAGAAAACAAGATCAAGACTAAATAGATAGCACTACAAAAGTCCAATTTATTATCCACGCAATCTACCATCATTTGTCCTTGTCCTCACAGAAGTTATTGAGACCATGCATTATGAAGGTCCCTGCAGATAGAAATATCAGCTGCCCAACTTTTGCAGGCTTTTTGGAGCCAAGAAGTCCAGAGGCTGTGGAGCCTATTAAAAAAAGACTACAAATTACAATTTCTGTAGGAAAGGAAAGTGGGATTATTTACCAGGGTTATCAATTTAATTAGTACTTAAAGAGTTTTTCTAGTTCCTTATTAAAATTTGAACTCACCAATGCTATGAACAAATATGGGGAAGAGGCAATAAAGAGTTCTCTAATTTTGTCAATGGGACACGGGTATCGCAGCTGCTTAAGAACAACACAATTTCTTACTACTAGTGTCTCTGAGGAATTGACCATGGTGTGTAATAAATCTCTATGTAATAGAACAACTATTATGTTTCAATACTAAATAACCACGAATGCCCTAACTCCATCAATACCCACTCAAAAACAAGTAGACAAAGATTACACAAACCAATTCCATGATTATTCAAATGAATGAGACAGAATATTGAGAGATCAAATAATCTTTACCAATCCCATAGTACTCGATCATAAACCAAAAATTTCTAACACTTTAATTTAAACCCCTGAATTGACCTCAGCAATCCAATGTTAGAAAGGAAATCCCTAGAATTTACACGTATATTATAACTGTTACCAGAAGAAATCAAGCAAACAAAAATAAGTAGTGCTTTACGAAGGCCTAGAAATTTCTACCCCAAGCAACAATAATCACGTAAAAAAAAATTAATGTGAATAATATAAGAGAGAATTTTCAAGATAGAGAGACGTGTTGTTTTTATTCTTTAATATTATATAACATTTTAATGGTGTCCTTGAATACATGTTTACTTACGGTACTTTTAGAATATTGTCATGTATCATGATAAATATCATATTATTCTGACACATTTTAACAAAGTGTCATCATAAAAAACTAATCACTTATTTATAAGGTATCGTAAATAAAGTATCGTTATTAACTATTTTTCTTGTAGTAAAATTTTCTGATTCTCAGATATGTAATTTTGTTCACTCGTCTCTTCCAGGACAATTCCATAATTTGAAATATTCTTATGAGTTGGACAACTTGAGATAGCGATTAGATCAAGGGGTTTTGAACCCCTCCTCTTCTAGATAGAGAATCTTTTGAACTGAGTGGTCTATTATGCTTCAGGATGAGGGTAAATGTTTAATAGTCGTCGATGTACCTTGTCGCACTTCGGGTGCAGCATGCCATCCTTTAGGAATAATACTGCATCGTCCTTCAAGGAAAGTTTTGTGTCCACGTTGGACACCTATTCATGTAGGCACATTTCTAGTAAGTATATGTGATCTCTTCACTCATATTTTAAATTAACATATGAAGATCTAGGATCCTCTACAATTCATTATCATATTGAGTGGTACAAGAATCGAGACGAAAAGAGTAGGCACTGACCATATCAATTAGTGTCATTCTTTAGGAATATTGATGCTCTAATCTCCCCTTAACGACAGGAAGACTGTCTTACCAAAGTTACAAATTCGCAAATCTTGCGGTAAAGAGATAGCATGTTTAGAGCTCTAAATAGCGAATAATCGATGGAGAATCATAACCAACGTAGATTACCATCTTTCTTTGAGGGTATATGTCATACCCTAGAACCAGAATACATGAGAGCAGGGGTAGTACTAGGCCAGAATTTGATTTATGTATATGTGATCGAGGTATAAAAAATATACTACCACCGATACAGCGACGTAGGCTAGACGTACTCACGTACTCATACCTGATTATTCAGGAGTGAGGTGTACATGGCAGGACACATATGTTGGTTATATATTGTCGATGAAATCTAAAAGTTTTACTGAAGATGTATATAAATTCTTGTAGGGTTTTCTAAACCCTTTGTTATTTGCACAGAAAGAAAAGCAATATGAAATAGGACAAAGAAAATGCACAAGAATACACAAAATTTATTGTGGTTCACTTATCAAATCGAGAAGCTACCTATGCCACGGTCATTGTAGGCAAAATTTTCACTATGTTCTGAAGATTGTTTATAAGATGCACCCTAATACTCATTTTTAGGCATAGAGTATTATGGCAACTTAATTACAGGCCAATTCACAGTCAAGGGGCTAAACAATCAAGTCACTTAAGAGATCAAACTGGGGGGGGGGGTCCAATCAATTATACTCCACGCAACCTAACAATTCTTTAGAAAAACCTAGGCAAACATAAGATCCAAATTCCTGAGAATAGTAACAACAACATAGTAAACATCTAATTTATAGTTAACAAAGTAAACCATGGAAACTCAACCCCAAAAAGAATACGATAAGACAAACCTACAATACATTTTAACTTCGTTATGACAACCTAATTTCCAAAACATCCAAACAAACTTGTCCTAGTGGTGTTCATATGGAATCCATCATCTCCTATATGATACTAGTCAATTGTTGGCCTTTTCTTAAAAAAAAAAATTATGCGCCTATTTGTTAACCATTATTGTACATATAGTTGTAGCGGTAGTGGGAAGGAGGATAAGAGGCATACCATTATTGCATCAATAGAGAATCAAGAGAGGCAAGGAGGAGAGGAGGCATATATACCTTGGGGCTTTCGTTCGAAGGAGGAGGAGGAGGAGGATGCCTTCTCCAGAGAAGGAGGGTGGAGAAAGAAGGGAGGACCTTCGCTGGGTACTGATTTTGATTTATGCAATTTAAAGAGAGAGGAAAAGGGAGAGAGAGAGAGAGAGAGGGAGAGAAAGATTAGAGAGAGAGAGAGAGAGAGAGAGAGAGAGGGTTTTGTTCAGTTTAATGGAATTAGTGACATAAGGATAGCAACGAATTTAGCGACTACCTAGCAACTGACTTAAATTATTACTGACCTATCATTATGGAAATCTACGAAGAAACTGCGACGCCATTAGAGACTATACACGATGAGATCACGACGCAATTAACGACTCCAAATGATGCAAAAAAATTGAAAATCTTACTATAAATCTGCAATTTACTAGAGATTGATTCTTTCATCGTGTTGTTATCAGTAAGTTCCTTCATATACTAGAGACACATTAACAATGTTTTCCTATAATAAAATGTTGTATTTTGGAGTTGTATATATGTCAATGTCTCCGCATTTTGTTTTTCTTCACTAGCGTTCCAAAGGCGTTGTCAAATCTGAAACATATGTATCCTGCGTCGCTAAAGTGTCATTTTCTTCACATATTCTAATAGTGGTATCTGACTCATCATCTATACGAATGAGACTTGCATGTCATAAGGATTCATGATAGCTTGTACTATTATCATATTTTCTTGAGATACTTGTTGTAACTTATTGTAATCTTGATTCTTGTTGTACTAGTGATTTAATGAGATTTGTCTAGAGTCACAGGACCAAGTATGGACATGACTCTGACCATAATATTAGGTTTGGGGAGGATAGTCACTAGACGTAAGGGCTATACTATGAACAAAACCTGGTGAATTGTAAGCCTCCTAATGAGCTATGTGAGTTTGTGAACCTCTTTTACTAAATGGCCATTAGCCTCAGAAGAGCACTACTTACTGCCTGTTAATCTATTTTAGTTAGAGAGCCCTTGCATACAAACGTTGTCGTCAAATACTTGCATGTCACATAGTGGTTTAGTATAGTTTAACCCTTGTTTCTCTTGTATAATTTATATATATTCTACTTTACATTACTGGCATGTTTTACATTCCCCTGAATACCTATTTTCCTTCCATGTATAGGAGATGAGCTATTCTCCGATGAGTGTGAGAAGGGTCTAGATTCAGGAGTCATCAACGCCAAGGTTGTTGAAGGCTACTCAGTATAATTCCCGTGAGATAAGGTAGGGTTCATCTTGGGATTACATCATCAATATCTAGACTTCAAGATCTTTTATTTTGCGGATGAGATTTAGAACACCTATTTGTAATAGGTATTCTTGTTATGAGTAGAGTTCGTATATAAAACATTATACATTTCGGATGTTCAATTAGATTGGAAAGCCCTACGAAGATCGTACTTGCCAGATAAGTCTCGCATTGGTCTTATATATTTTGGAATTGGGATGTGACATTAACTAATTACTTTTTTAAATTAATATTAAGTAATGTGATAACTAAACTACCTTTAAAATAGTATTAAGTAATTAATAATTGGTAAAATTAATTTGTACTAATAGTTAATGTTAAGTTATTAGAAATGCTAAAATAATGTTCAAGTAAATAAGAAAAGTAATTAAAAATATAAATATAAATTAACAAGTAGTTAACTAATATTAATCAACATTTATCAACTAGTAATTAATTATTAATGATTAAATAATATATTATCATATTTACTTGGAAAACTAGTTAGTAACAAACAATATACTTAAGAGAATTAAATAATATTAAGTAAGTAAGAAGGCCTAATTAATATGATGAAGTAATTAAGTTAAAATATTAATAATTATTTATTAGTTTTGTTTGGTACAATTTTTTGCTACCATTATAATGTAATAGTCACTTCACATTTATTTGCATTTTTGTCTATCCAAACATATTAGTTTGGATATATATATATAAATTTTTTTTTTGAAGAGGTATTTGTGTTACAGACTCCTGGTCCGAAGGCCTACAAATTCGGCCCTAAGGCCCACCACATCCCAATCCGAAGGCATCACACACAGACTCCTGACCCGAAGGGCTACAAACCCGGACGAAGGCTCAACACATCTCGGCCCGCACCGCACCTGCACCGCAAGTGCGCTACGCCCAGGAGGCTCGAACCCGCAACCTCTAGGGTAATATGTATCGGTCTTAACCACTAGGCTAAACGTCATATGCATATATATATATATATATATATATATATATATATATATATATATATATATATATATATATATATATATATATTCTTGTTTATTCTAATATTTGTTATTTATGTATTATACTTAGTATATTAAGACAAAAATGGTTAGATGGTGCGATTTTACTCAATCTTTTAAACAGTTTAGTCCGACTAGTAAAATTGATTTGAACTGAACATGTTAGACCTAAAATGCTTCGTTTAAAAGTTTGGTCTGACTAGTTGAACCAATGAACCACTATAAGTTGTATGAACCATGTGAATCGTTCAAACTGGTCACATACGTTTCGATAAAATGATCATGGTTAGATAAAATACCAGATTTAATTAATGATTTTTTTTTTAGAAAAATTCAATATCGAGAAAAAAGAAGCTAGATCAAGTTACCTTAGAACCGATATAAATCTCTAGTCCAAATTGTCAGTATTATTCAACCTGTACTAATTGATTAAACCTATTAATTAGATCGTGAATCGTGTGCTCTAATGGTTTGGTCATTGGACTTGTGTAAAATGGTGTGTTAACCTGAAGTTTTTAGGGTAATTTATACTAACCTCTCATGTATTTTAGGTTTATTAAACGGACATCCCTTATTTTAAAAATTGTTACACGGACCTCTCCTCTACTTTTATGTTGTACGGGTGGTCAGTGTAATAACCCTTTACATAAAACATAAAATATAGAAAAAATTCGTGTACTTAACATAAAACATAGGGGAGGTTAGTATAATTATATTCAAAATAAGGGAGGTTTGTTTAATAAACCTAAAACATAGGAGAGATTAGTGTTAATAATCCAAGTTTTTTTAAACGTGTGTTAAAATTAATTTTTAGCACATTGATTAACACACCGTTAAAGTCTAAATTACTCTTGAAACCCCAAGTCAATTGTCGGGCTAGCTAGTCTCCTAAATCTCAGCCATGCAACCTGATTTGATTAATTTAGAAAAGCGAATCCTCACATAGTATAGAAATAAAAAAATATTCTTCCATTAGTCACCCAAAAGATTTGGCTGATGCAATCTCCCATTATTGACATCTAACATGGCAGCTGACATGGTATCTGACATAGCAAATTTTAATTCAAACAATTTATTGTCCAATAATTTAGGTGACGAATAGTCATTTTTGAGTCATACGTGCTCCTTCTTAATTACCATACAAAACCCCTCCTAAATGAGTAGTAGTTTCCTTAATAATGTCAATCCAAGATCCTATATATAAAGCATAGCTATTGGGGTCATCTCCCTCCCTGTGGGTGTTATAGGTGCCATTGATCCGTACTTTTTCTTTGGGTTACAATTATGGGGACGATAGGTTCGTCTGCCCTGTTCCCGCCACCGCTTAGTGTACTTCTCGTCGAACACGACCGTACTTGTTTGCTAGAACTGAGGAGGCTATTGTCGCTTTGCAATTATAGTGGTTGGTTTTTTTCTTTTTTCCTCCTTTTCTAAAGTGCATATTTTGCATCAATATGATAGGCAGTAGAATAATTGTAATAACTGTTGGTCTTTATTTGCCGCTTTTCTTGAACTGGGGTTATGGTTTTGATGTTGCAACTTGCAACTTGCAAGAAGTCCAAGAACGGACAGGAATTGCAATAACCTGACAAGGAAAATTCTTGGAATTTTTGCACTTGTTGCAACCCCAACATGCTAACATTTTCGTACGACTGCACCAATTTATGATCACTTAGACTAGTCTGACATTGTGATCTTTTGATCCATATATAAACTGGATCCGCCCAGGAGTTTGGGTTGTCCTATCCGGGGCGGACCTACATGGGGGACGAGTGGGAACAGTTGTCTCCAGAAATTTTTTGCTTCCATGATAAATATTCATGTTCTTATTAAAAAAAAATTCATTAATTTTATGATTTGCCGTCCCTAAAATTTGTAATTTTCAATTTCTATATACATATTTACATAAGATTTTACTTTATCCTTCATAATTTTTATCAATTTTATGTTTTGTCCCCTTGGAACTTTATTTAACATACGCCTCTTGTCCTATCCAAAGCTATTTTTTTATGGAATTATCTTATTAGAGAAATTAATTTATTAATTCCTTAATTGGGTATTTCTATTTATAGATTTTTCTACTATAGTTATTTATAATTTGATGTGGCAGCAAATTTCATAGATTAGATAATTAGCTAGATTTAGAATATTAGAAAATTTACTCAATCTCCTTAGATTAGGTAAATAGCTATATTTAAAATATTTCAGAAATCTACTAAATCTCATCTTGTAAGTGTATATATAGTTAATTTTTATTTAATAAAATCAAGCCATTATTTTTGAATCTCAATCTTCCTAATAATATGAATCAATTTTGCTATTTGTCTCCCACAAATTTTGGGTGATGCCATCTCCCATTATGTTGCATCTGACAACGTAGCAGTTTTTAATCCAAAAAATTAATCACTCAAAATTTTTAATACTAATATTAATATTAATTTTAATGTTAAAATTTGTGACATGTCAGCTGTGTGTGTCCGTGCCCGTGCACTCATAGTATCGATTGTGATACTCACAAGTATATTTTCTTGGACGTGCGCGCAGTTACATGTTGCGGGGACGCAAATGAAGCACAATCTATTATACAATCCAACGAAGAGGCATTCTTCGATATCGTATTATGTGAGGTTCACTTGTCCGGAATGAGCGGAGTCGACCTACTCGAAATCCTCGTTCACAAGACGGACATTCCAGTCGTCAGTAAGTAGCACTAGCACTTCTTCCCTGAAAACTTTACGACCATTTTCTTCTCGATCGATCGATCGGTCTTTAATTTTATACTCACGCAGTGATATCTTCTGATTTGGCTTATGATGTGGTGAGGAGAGCAATAACACTCGGGGCCAGTGACTATTTAGCGAAGCCGGTTCTAATGCACTCCCTAAAGCACTTGTGGAGGCATCTACAAGGGAAAGACAAGTGGAGGAACTACATTCTAAAGTACGGCACTTCAGAACTTGGGAGAAAAGTAGTTAAGGAGGAGGAGATCATCGGAACTTCAAGATTTCCGAAAACTATTATAAAAGTTAAAGAGGAGAAGATGGATGCCGATGTCAATGATGGCTATACTAGGCATCCTTCAAGCTTTCTGAGACAAATTAAAGAGGAATTAATCGATGGCGATGAAGAAGAAGAAGAAGAAGAAGAACGAAGAAGAAGGGGGTCGACCGTGCCGTCGAAGAAGAAAACCAGAATGACGTGGACACCGGAGCTCCACCAGATGTTCGTCAGCGCAGTCAATCAACTTGGGGCCAACGGTATGCATGAGGCACCATCTCATCTTTTGATCATTAATGTATATGAATTGCTCAAACATTTTATGTGCGCAGCTTTTCCAAGGGACATATTGCGAGTGATGAGAGCTCCGGACTTGACAAGTAGACAAGTTGCGAGCCATTTGCAGGTTTTACTAGCTCTTTAACTTCAACTACTAAAACATATATAGATTTCGATAGTGAAAATATATGAATCTGTAGGCTTAATTTCTCTGCAACATGACAATAGTAGGAAGCCAAATGCTTGAAATTCATAAACTATATAGCCTACTCCTCTTGCATACAACAGTACAATCACTTAATAATAACTGTGTTTTGTGTCTTGATCAAGGATCCAAAGATCGGCTGATACCGATACGTAACGGCCGTTTCAGGTCGGTTTTGGACATACCCGATACGAAATCCGCCCAAAGTATTGGTACCCATCGATGAAGCTTGATATCGGTCTACTGTTGAAAGTTTCCGTAAATATCGGCCGATATTTCGGTGTTATAATTGTATAGGCTTTAAGTTTTATATTTTATTTAATTTATTTTAAATAAAAAACACTATTATTGTCTTCGAGATGTACTCGGAGAGTATCCGTATCCGATATGTGTCCACATTTGGTTTGTGTCAGCGACAAATTCAAATCAAAATATGTGGACATAGAAAGAGTGTCCAAGTCTAACACGGTATCTGAAGAATGTTCGAGAGTGTCGATATACTATACGTATTCGACACGAGACAGTACTCTGCTAAGATGATAGTGTCCATATTGCATAGATGAAAGTGGTTCCTGCACTTCCTTCTATTCTAGTACACACGTAATTTCTTTCGCTAGTGAGTATTCTGAAACTGAAATGTTATGCAAAAGAAAGAGAACTCTTAATTGTCATCAAACCAAGGTTCTAAAAATCTGCTGATACCAATAGATATCGGCCCTTTCGGATCGGTTTTAATTTGGACATACCGGATCCAAAATCCGTCCAAATTATCGGTATCGGTCGATGAAGCTTAGTATCGGCACACTGTTGAAGGTTTGGTATAGATCGATAGATATTTTTCTTGTATCGGCTGATATTTCAATTTCAGTAGATACATGCCAAAATAAACAGGCATATCAAGATCAAGGTTTGAAATTTCTCCATGTACTGACCAAAGATATCGGCTGGTACGAGCGAAATATTGGCCGATATCTACCAAAACTTTTTTAAACTTCATCAACTGATAACCCGGTATTTTTTTGCGGATTTCGGATCGGGTATGTCCAAACCTCAAACCTGATCTGAAACGGCCAATACTTCTCGGTATCGGACAATTTTTGTAACATTGAGCTGATATCTCCCATTTTCAATAATCAATCTGCTTTTTCTATTGGAATTGTGGTAGGACAACCAGCTAAACTTATTTAGAGTAGGAAATAATGTAGTTCGAAGAATTTGGTGTAAGAGAAAAATGGTAAAAAAAAAGACTTTATAATAATACTAAGCTTGTAAGAACACCCATGTTTATAGAATTCTTTGACCATTCTAGACACTTTTAATATGTATCATGACTTAAAGGATGTCATTATTCTTGACATAATATGAACTGTGGATGCATTTTATCCGTATATTTGCTTCCTTATCATGATCAATATTCCCTTTTTCAACTTCTGTCCTAATTTATTCTGAACCAAGTTATATAAATTTACAATTATTTTCTTCCATATGTGTTTCTGTGCAGGCATACAGAAGAACCCTCAAGAAAGAAGAGAACTCTCGAGTTGCTGAGATGTCGCGGCCAGGTTTGGCACAACATCAGTCGCATCCATCAAATGCTGCAGGAGGTTATGATCGAGAGAGGAGCATTCCGACTATAGACCTCGATGGTTATAGAATGGGCAGCTTCTGCAGCTTGATGCATCAATCTATACATGACACTAATGCTTCAGGAAGTTCTCAGGCAGGCATGAATCCTCCATTTATCTATCCAAACCACTCAAAGGCCATATCTTCACAATATAACACTCAGACACCAGCAAATGTTCCGATCGATCAGACCTCAAATGCTGCAGGAGGTTATCATCGAGAGAAGATCATTCCGATTATAGACCTCGATAGTCATGGAACCTACAGCTCCTTGATGCATGACACTAATGCTTCAGGAAGCTTTACTGATCTGCCTAGCTTTGGTAACAAGAATCATGACTCGGGGAAGAGAGTGGAGGGTTCATTTTATCATGATAATCAAATGAACCATTGTGTTGCTAGTCAAGATCATCTCATCCCCGCCCAATATGTAAATGATAGTGTCCTAACCGACACGGATACAAATCTTGGTCCTTCTGTTGGATCTGGTAGGGAAGAGGCCACAATGGACAGCGATAACAACTCTGGATTGACAACCAAGGCGTTACCCCTAGATCAAAGTTCTCATGTTACTAATGATCACAAGGTTGGTACTTCTCAGAGCATGGCGACCAATTTTTATGATGAGGATTGGGACGAATTTAGGGAAACTCTACAAAATCTGTGGTATTATTAGAAGAGGAAGATAAGTTCAAATTAGGAATTCTCTAAAGAGTGGTTTATAGCATAATTCTGCACTATAGTCGATACAACTCTATTTTGGTGGCTTCTTCTAAATATTAGTTATAGTATCATATTAAATAAGAAATTTGTAAAATTGCAATTAATTTTGAGAAGCCAACTACTGCAATACTGTGCGTAAGGATGTATGTTGGTTTTGTATAGTTCCTCAGTTTTTTGGTTGTGGAATAATTTTGCTTCTTTAAAGGTTTAAAATATAATTTGTAGAAAGACTTAATTTTTATTTCTCAAAGAGGGGGTCCATATATATAGGAGGCTAGTCTCCTCCTTACTTTCTATCCAATGTGGGACTAAATAAGTTTTCATAACTCAACACTCCTCAAGATGGGCGATAGATATCAATTATCCCCATCTTGTTACAAAAGATGTCAAACTCTCTAGAACCCAAACATTTAGTTAAACAATCAGCTAACTGCTCCGCTGATTTCACATAGCTTAAAGTCAAAAAAATTCTATTCAGTTGCTCCTTGATGAAGAACCGATCAATCTCCACATGTTTGGTGCGATCATGCTGTACTGGATTGTTTACCCAAATCATCTCGCACATGCTTACTGCCATAGCCCTATACTCGGCCTTAGTTGTAGACTTAGCCACTACATCTTGCTTCTTTCTGTGCCAAGATACAAGATTGCCTCCAACAAAAATACAGTAACCTGTAGTGGACTTGCGACCGTCCATACAATCCGTCCAATCGGCATCACAGTAGCCTTCAACTCTCAGATGTCCAAAACTTCTGAACCATAACCCCTTTCCTGGACTTCTTTTAATATACCTGAGAATTCTACGAACTGCCTCCACATGCTGCTCTCTGGGATCATGCATATATCTACTTACCACACTCATGACATAAGTAAAATCAGGTCTCCTATGACATAGATATATAAGCCGCCCAACTAATCTTTGATATTGCTCCTTACTCACTGGATCACCACCCTCAGCACACAACTTGTGATTCTTCTTGATAGGAGTAGAAACAACCCGGCAACCCAGCATTCCTGTCTCTGTAAGAAGGTCCAGAGCATACTTTCGCTGAGAAAGCACTATACCCTTTTGTAACCTTGCAATTTTAATTTTGATGAATTACATCAACAGTCCCAGATCCTTATCTTCAAATTCCTCCCTAAGCATTTTCTTCAACCGTAGGATCTCCTCAATATCGTCTCCAGTAATTACAATATCATCAACATAGACTACAAAAATAATGTCGAGTCTTTGAGTGCCTATAAAATACAGTATGATCTCTATTGCACTGTCTATACCCATACCACATACTTCAAACCTAAATCTATCAAATCATGCTCTCGGAGACTGCTTTAGCCCATAAAAAGACTTTAATTTGCATATCTTCCCCATTGCTTGTGAATTAGCAAAGCCTTGTGGAATCTCCATATACACCTCCTCCTGGAGGTCCCCATGCAAAAAGGCGTTCTTGACATCTAGCTGATATAGTTGCCAATTGAAGTTGGCAGCACATGACACCAACACTCGCAAAGTGCTCATCTTTGCTATTAGAGCAAATATCTCGTCATAGTCGATACCATAAGTTTGGCTATAGCCTTTAGCAACCAATATGGCCTTATATCTTTCAATATTGCCCTCTGGAGTATGCTTAACAGTATAAACCCATTTGCATCCAACAACAAGCTTTCCAGCTGGCAGTGGTACTAGCTCCCATGTGTCATTCTTCTTCAAGGCTTGAAGTTCCTCCTGCATGGCACTCAACCACCTAGGATCTTGCTTAGCTATGCCAGTAGTTAGGTACAAGCACTGAATCTAATGATGCAAGGAAGGACTTATATGCAGGTGGAGTGGATGCATATGAAATGTAATATACAATGTCAGTATCCCAACTGCCAAACTTAGCTGGAGGTTTTCCAGCATTGACTCTAGAAGTTCTATGAAGCAAGACTGGAGTATTAGAAGCATCAGAGGAGGAATTGTTACCAGGTAACTCAAGTGGAAGGACTGAAGAAGGTCTTAGAGAAGAGGGACTTAGGACATCAATATTTGTGGGTACTGGCCTTGAAACAGAAGGAGGAAGCTCATACTGCTGCTGCTCATGTTGTTCCTGCTGCTCATGCTCTCTACATACTCTCAGCTCCCCTTGACTGTAGGCTCCCCCTGAGACACCATCACTCCTTGGTGACTCAAAAGGGCATTGAAATATACCAACCACGATGCCACTTTCATTCTGGCCCCTCTCTACTAGCATTAGTAGAGCCATTCTCGAATAAGAAACTTAACTCCGTCTTCTCTGAATAAAATGGTTCAAACTTCCGGAAGGTCACGTCCATACTAACAAATAGCCTTCTTTCAGTGGGACACCAACACTTATATCATTTCTGACTTGATAAGAATCCTATAAAGATATATTTAACTGCTTGTGGATCCAGCTTGCTCACCATCATTATGTGATCTCACACAAAATATGTGCAGCCAAATACTATGGGTAGAACAATAAAATATTAGAGCCCAAGAGCATCTCACATGGTGTCTTCATCCCTAATACTCTTGACGGCATCATGTTAATTAGAAAAGATGTTGTCATAACAGCCTCACTTAGCACATTCATTGTCAGCATCAAATAACGTGTCACTTCTAGTAGATGCTAGTTCTTGCGTTCAGCCACCCCATTCTGAGCAGGAGTGTCTGGGTAAGTGGTTTGATAAAGAATTTCCTGACTAGAGATAAAATTAGCATACTCATTATTGGTGTACTCGGACCCATTATCTCTTCAAAGAATCTTCACATTTACGTTCCAAAATGGGTCTTCACATACGCCGAGAAGTCTTAAAAACATTTGTACACCTCAGATTTCTGCTTCACCATGTAGATCCAGGTCATATATGAGTAGCAATCAATGAAGGTAACAAACCATCTGAATCCACTGATGGAAGTAGTAGGATACGGTTCCTAAACATCGGAATGAACAAGTGCAAATGACTCAAGACTTCTAAGATCAACCATTTTATAAGTAGAACGTATATGCTTCCCAAGTTCACAAGCATTACAAAATAACCTTTTTGTCTACTTTATGCATTATCTCAGGTTCTAACTTATTCAAACAATCAAAAGATAAATGTCTCAATCTATAGTGTTGAAGCATTGCTTCTGTCTCTGGCCCTCCACTAATAGTAGTAGCAAGCAATGCAGCCTCCATGTCTATGTACCAAAGGCTATCACACCTGATGCCAGTCCCAAGTCTCTTCCCCGTGGCCTTTTCCTGGAAAGAACACATATCCTGATCAAAAAGAAAAGTACAATTCAATTGATCAATGAAAGAGCTAATAGAAAGTAAGTTGACCGGAAATGAAAGAACATACAAGATAGATGACAGGGTAACATATGAAGTATAATGGACCAAGCCAATATCCCTGATGGGTTGGGATGTCCCATCAGCAGTTTGAACTATCTCGGGATGCATATGTTTGCTCGAATAATATAATACAAACTTACTAGATGTACTTGTGATATGCCTAGATGCACCTGAGTCTATGATCCAATCAGTATGAGATTTAGTGGATGCAAGTGCTTGAACTGGGATACTATTGCCCATATGAGCAGCGTAACCAGTAAAGTTACCAAGTTAGGTAGTGATAGACAGATCCTGAGTGTCATGTCCCTTGCCCTTAGAACTCTTAACCTGAAGCTTGAATTGACATAGTTTCTCCAGCTTTGTCATCTCGCCTCCAGTCATCTTAGTAGTGTTCTCCTCTGGCACAACTAGGTGAGCAACTCCCAGGCCTCCATGTCCTATTTCTCCTTGATATGTACGTCCACCTCTCTGTCCTCTGCCTCCTAGGCCACAACCAAACTTGCGGGATTGAGGGAAGTTGTAACTGAGGTGCCATTTCTTCCTGCAATTGTAGCACTCCCTGTCATCGTTGATGGTAGTACTAGGAATCACCAATACCGAGCGGACAGCTGGTGACGTATCGCCTTTCATCACTTTCTGTCAGATCTCCTCTTGCTCCATCAATGCAACAGTCTCATCCAGGGATGGAAAAGATGGCAGATGACATATTGCTTCCCTCCTAGTCTCAAACTGTGGGTTCAGACCCTTGAGAAAATGATCCATACGACTACGCTCAAGGTACTGTTTTCCAAAGAGAATATCTGACGAATTTTGCAATGATAGTGGATCATAGTGATCCAAGTCTGCCTATAAGCGACATAGCTCTGCTGCATACTAGAGTATTGTATTCTCCCCCTGTGTGGTAGCATCAATATTTTTCTCAACTTCCATCATCATCATGACACTCCCAGCTTCAGAGTACATCACAACCAATGTCGTGTAGACATCAGTTGCACTGCAGATCGACTCCACCATCCCAACTATAGATGGAGTCATAGAAGTCAGCAGCGAAGAAACCACCAGAGAATTAAGGTGACTCCATGTGCTCCACTCAGCACTCGTCTTATCCTTTGGCTCAGTGCACTATCCCTTCACATATTTTTTAATCCCCTTGGTCTTAAGGTTCAACAGCCCCCTCCTAGACCAACTTAGGTAGTTTCTCGTCCCCTTAAGTTTGATGTCATTGGATAGCAACTCTATCTTCTTTATCACTTGCGACGATTCTGGTGTAGGCACAACTGTCCTACTAGATGAGGTCTCCTCTAATTTTCCTGAATTACCCTGTCCACCCGCTCTAGTATCTCTTTCAACTCCCGACTAGTCACAGGTGTTCCCATCTCCACAGTTGCACATAAGAACGAGGTCAAATGTAACTCAAACATGTGTCATACGCCAACATATGATCATGACTTTCACCATCTATCTGTACATCCCCAAACTCATGCTACATGAGAAATGCACGATGGATAGAACTTGTCGGAACTAGGACTAAAAATAGAGATTTGTGTAAAACTTTCCAGGAAGTATGCTCTCTAATCTCAGAATCCACATTGAGATCGAAATCAGAGGATCACACAAGAGTTCATTTCTGATTATCCATGATCCAACGACGGGTTTGACGACACCCGCAGGTAAACCCGCGGGAAACGTCGACGACACCCGAGGATGGGGGGAGGTGTGGGGCTTCCACGCACAGAGGAAGGCGGGGGAGGGGGGCTTCCAACCCGGTAGAGGAAGGCGGGGGGGGGGGGGTCAGGAGGAAAGGAAATTCTCCTTGTTTTTTTTAATTTTTTTTGGAAAAGGGATTCAGAGCTTTGGCTCTGATACCATGTAGAAAGACTTAATTTTTATTTCACAAAGAGGGGATCCATATATATAGGAGGAGGCTAGTCTCCTCCTTACTTTCTATCCAATATGGGACTAAATAAGTTCCCATGACACAACATAATTCATGTTTGTAGTAGCCAGTTTTACGTTCTACTTCTACTGATGATATTGAGTTAATATTAGACCCAAAAAAAATTCTCACAGAACTATAGACTTATGACGGGAATTGAGGGTTAAATATGGATGCACACAATGCCCATCTTATGAAGTGAAATATAAAATCGTGCAACAATATTTTATTTTATTTTATTTTTAGAATCCGCTTTTAAGCGCAAGACGAAATTTAAACATGTGTTTGCTTTGATACGTTGAAAAGTCTTCCAAAAAAAATATACTCACATATAGTGCTTTTTAACATATTAATGATGACCCAATTATCTAGTATCTAATATCCACGGTCTTGTCAGTTGCTATTCGATATTTTGCTAACAGATATCGAAATTGAATAAGCTATTATTTATGCATTTGTCCTTTTCTGGAAAGACAAGCTGGTATAAAACATTAAACCACTTTGCACTTAAATATTATCAACTCTGGTCTATGATCACTTTGCTATCATCACCTTTTTTTTGTCATATTGATACAACCTTAACCTTATAAGATAGGTCGATTATTTTGGTAGAGTTCAATGTGACTTAGGTAGAAATAGAACCTATTTTGTACGAATATCGATACGATTATAGAGTCACTAATGTCATGGCACACACGATGCGTGTGCAACACGTTTTAAAAAAATTGATAACATTTTATGTAGCAAAGATAATATACAATCAAACTTATTTAAAAAATATTATTTTTTGATAGGATATTTTTAATGTTAGAAATGTTGAAACCATCTTATTCAACAAAGAAAATATCCAGCCAAACTTACTGAACAGAAATATTAATTTTCAAATAGAAAATCATACAGCTGACAAAATTAATAATTTGAAGAATTAAGCTTTACAACTCATACAAAATATTATTGAAAAATCCACAACTCATACAAAAGTATTAGAATGAGGTTTTGCTTTTTTTAATTGCCAGTGTCATTTTGAAGGAAAGGATTACATAGATGTTACAGTAAAATATTTGAGTATTTTAAATTTTACAAACTAAGATATAATTACATATGGATATGTATAAAACTTGAAGGTTCAAAACTTTAACCATGTGACTTTGATTTGTCAAGGGAAGCAAAGTGATTCTATCATAGTGGAGGATGACATTTGGATATTTTTATATGGATTACCAACCGTTCACGTACGAATTTGTAGGGATTAATGATTGTATGCATGAAACCATCTAAAAAGATGTCTCACCTGCAGGCGGATCGTCGGGATGACGACCTCCTCCACATAGTTGTGAAGGGGGAGACTTGTTAGAGTTGGTGAGGTTCCCAACATATATAATAAATACCCCAGAGTAGGATTGGGTATTTCTACATATAATAGAAATATCTTAATTTATTTCGATTGGATATTCCTAAATATAATAGGAATATCTCAATGGATTTGGATTGGATATTCCTACATATAATAGGAATATGTCAATGGATTTGGATTTAGATTGGATATTCCTATCTAGAATAGGAATGAGAGTTGTGGGTATGAGGCTATATATAGGTGTATCCTGGCCTTAAAATAAATCATATCTCTCTCTCTAAAAAAATAATAATAAAGCAACAAGGAGAGAAAAGGAGGCAAGGGTGCCATTGCAACATTGGAGAGGAGAAAGAAGGATTGGAGGCCGTTTCGAAGAAGGAGATCAGTTTCGAAAATTTTTCGTTGTCTTTCTTCTTCGTGGTTATAATATATTTTCAGTTCCAAAAGAGTTGTGGTGATCCGTTTGGATCGGTGAGAAGTTTGTAAGGAGTCGGTATATTTTTTATTCCGTTAGTGGAGGCTTTTCAGGGTTGGACTCTTATCATCCCGTGGTTTTTCCCGCAAGAATTTTCCACATCAAAAATCTCTGTGTCTGCGATTGTCACTACCCCATTTCCAGAGTCGGATATTTTTTTTATTTTAATTTAGTTAATTATGTATTATTTATAATTAATTATATTTATATTTAATTAGTGAATGTATTATTTTTATTTGATTGTTTTAGGGTTTTGGCTAGCCTGGACCCATGTCAGACCCTAGTGGACCCATGTCCGACCCAACCCACACCCTTGTGAGACCTATTTTTGGGTTTAGAATTATTATTATATTTTTAGTAGGTTAGTTGGAGTGATTGGGAGT
>JAYESA010000017.1:37255419-37275419 GCA_036927795.1 Iris macrosiphon | reverse complement strand
CGTCCAGCTCGTATTCAGGGAGCCGCTACCGCTCCACTCACCACTCCTGTGGTTGAGGGAGCATCTGCTTATCTCGGGGATCCTCCTCCACTTGTCGATCCGAGGACTACCCCAGTCGTTCCGGTGGTTCCTCCACCACTTCCTGCACCAGTAGACGCCGTACAGTTGTTTGCATTCTTTAGGGAGATAATGGATGTGCAGCACCGTCAGGTGGATGTGATAAGACTGGGCATTGAGAATGCCCACCAGGTGGCCATGACGGCAGTGGACAAGGTGGCACAGATTCAGCCACAGGAAGATCAGATTCAGCGTCCGAGGCCGGACAGTATCATTGACTTCCAGAGGATGCGGCCCAAGGAGTTCCGGGGTATAGAGGGAATCCTGTACGCAAATGACTGGATAGAGCAGATTGAGGGCATCTTCAGGCTGGCACAGATTCCAGACAGCATGCAGATAGAGGCACCGGGCAGTCAGATGTTCGACCTTGCTTTGACGTGGTATCGCACTGATACAAGGATCGCGGTGCTAGGGCTTACTTGGGAGGCTTTTAAGAGGCTTTTTAAGGAGAAGTTTTTCCCATATATGGCGCTCAGTGCTTTGGAGAGCCAGTTCGAGGCACTCGTCCAGGGGAGCATGATGGTGGATGAGTACGTAGCGGAGTTCTGCCATCTGGGCAGATTTGTGGATGGCTTGAGTGAGGCAGCAAAGGCGAGGAAGTTTCGTAAGGGCTTGGTCATGGCGGTCAAGTCTTTGACTAGGAGCGACCACGAGACGACTTTCAAGCAGATAGTAGGAGACGCTCAGAGGGCAGAGGATGACTTGGAGCTCAAGTCCAAGAGAGACAGGGATAATTCAGGCAGTACGAGTGGTAGTACGGGACCGGCTAAGCGTCCCTATGGGCAGAAGACAGTGCAGCAGGGTCAGGATCAGAGGGTGCCCACTTGCGCTTACTGCAGGAAGGCAGGACACACTTGGGATGTTTGTAGGAGGAGGCTGAAGGTGTATTTGTTTTGTGGATCCGCTGGTCACTAGATGCGAGATTGTCCCACTGCACCTCCATTGGGTGGAGCACAGGATCAGAGAGTTGGAGTTAGGCCACCTGTGGCACAGCATCATGCCCCGCACCTGCAGAGGGATACAACGTAGCAGGGCAGGGCTTATGCGTTGACGGTCGAGGAAGCCGATGCTACGGGTGTCGGGTTAGCAGGTCTGTCTCTTTGTTCTTCTTCCTGTCCTTTTCTATTCCTTGTGGTGTGCTTCATTAGTACCTGTTAGACTTTCTTTGTGCTGTGGTAGATAGTGTAGTGACCCTGATTGAGACTGTGATAACACGACCAGTAGGACCCTAATCTTGCATGTTGTTTAGGTAGAATTTCTTAACTGTGATTGTTGGGGGTGTTTGTGGTATTAAACGAAAGGAATGAAATTGTATTTCAATGACGGAGTTTATGCGAAACCCGCGCCCTTCTGTTTACAAATAAATTTGTACAATGTAATCCTATACGAGGATGTGGGAGTACAATTTATTTAATCTGGGTATAAATTGCTATAGGTGTCTGATCTGCGGTCGATCACTTTAGCCCTTGGACCACACGATGTTGAAGAAGTACCGTGGAAGACAGGTAGCAGCTTCGAAGGTTGCAGAAGAGGTTGGACGCATGAGGGCAAGGTCGTCGATCCCTGCTCTTTGCCTGCTCTCCGGGCTCTCTCTCTCTCTCTCTCCCTCTCTCTTTCTCTCTCTCTCTCTCCTTGGACGGTAATTCTCTCCTGGATGATAATTCTTTTTTCGCCCTTTTTCCCCATTGATAGGGGTCTCTATTTATAGTGTTTTGGTGACAGTGACCACTCCGTCGGTATAAAAACCGAGGAGTGGGAAGTACAATACCCTTTTACACAACGGTTAAAGTAACCAATGCCTGCGTATGGATGATCTTTTGAATGAGCGTATGACGCGGGTCCAACTAAGGGAACACAATGCGTACTATTGCTACGAAGATCACGGCGTAAGAGCCACGCAGGTAGGTATCCCGTGTGTAGAAACGGTTGGCGTAGAAGCCAAATGACTGTCACCCAGGCACAGAGGCCAGATAGGCATAGAAGCCGAAATAGGCGTAGAAGCCGGATAGGCGTAGAAGCCGGATAGGCGTAGAAGCCGGAGAGGCGTTGAAGCCGAAGAGGCGTTGAAAGCCGGATAGGCGTTGAAGCCGGAGAGGCATTGAAGCCGGAGGGGCATTGAGAGCCGAAGAGGCGCTGAAGCCGGAGAGGCGTTGAAAGCCGGATAGGCGTTGAAGTCGGAGAGGCGTTGAAGCTGGAGGGGCGCAGGTCTTGAATGGGCGTAGAAGCCGCTGCGTACCGTGCCCAAGTGCTGACGTGGACGTCTTTAGCCGGAATCACGGCTTTCGAAGATGTAATCAAATCTTCTACAGAGATTTGCCATCATCTTGTGCATTAAATGCGAAGACGTGTTTCGAAGGTCTGCAGCCCTTCTGTGCATCCGTTTGCAGAGACGTGCTTTGACTGAACCTGTCACCGCTCCGTGCAATTAGACGTAGAGACGTGCCTCGAGCCCCGTACGATGTGCAGCTTTTGACGTGGCAGGCGGTTTGTCTACTGCGGAGCGTAAACCGGCTTATGCCTGCCTGTATAAAACAATGCAGCGTATCCCTCTGTACGCAAAAGAGCGGTTTATGCTGAGGGGACGTCAGTAAACGACGGTTCGGTGGTATCTTAACCCAATCCTCTGCATTAAATGCAGAGATCCGCCATCATACTGTGGTGTGCGTCCCGAGGGGTCTGTGCCTGTTTCCAGCCGTCGTCTGGGTCGCCGTGCAGCACTTTTTGTCAGGAGTCAGAGGCCAGGTTTACTGCGTGACTTGACAGGTTCATTTCGGGGAGGACGAAGCGTTCCTCGTACGCTATTTTAACGCTGCTTTGAGAGCGGCTGAGTTTTTACGCCCTGGAGGCGATGGGGGGGGTCCCATCTACGCCAAAGCGGTTTTGGACGCGCTGCACCCTTGAGCTCTTACGCCTGATGGCACTGAAGGCCTTTGCTTGCGCTGCTCTGTATCAATACGCCACGTAGCTTTTGCCAGCGTATTTTTCATGCTTCTACAAGACCCCCTTCAAAGCTTTTAAATTTCTTGGAATTTGAAACGCTTTAAATGAAGCATGAATGGCCCCTCGTGACTCGAAACGTTTCTGAATGGAGCGTTAAAACGGTCGGTGCGGCCTTTATGGCAGATTTATTGGGGACCGCTGTGATCTCTTTTGCCTATAAAAAGGCGGGAGGGGTTAACCTGTTTCCCCATATTCCCATCACCATGCTAAAATGATCGCCGGAGTTCGTCGGGTCGATCTGAGGAAGAAGGAGATCATGTTCTTCCAGCATGTTGGGAGCCGAAAAAGACGGCGTCTTCGAGCAAGTGTCCACTGCAGCGATGGATCATGGAATGATATCTTAGCCTCCCTTGCTCGGAATAATCAGCAACTTTGTATGGCGTTGCGTCTGGCGTGAGAAACGGTCGTTCTTGACCGTGCTGCCTATAACTGGCACCTTCTCCTCTTACCTCCGGTGACGAGAGTCAGACAGACTCGTGCTGTCCCGGTTTGAGCGGTACACGGAGTAGGGGATCTGCAAAATCTATGCAAGCCCCAACTCTGTCGTGTCCGCCGGTGATCATCTTCTTAGAAGAAGAGGAAGACCTTCACCGACGTGAGAACCTGTCAGAACAGCCTCTCGGTGCGATCTTCAGACGACGAGGGAGTCTTTTGTAGACGGAGTTTCCCTCATATGTAGTCATAAAAAGTAGAGAAAAAACCCCTGTAGACAGGGTTTTCCTCATATGTAATCATGATTTTAATCTTCAATAAAGTCGTCTTTTCTTCATATGATCACTTGCCATACGTTGCTGTGAAGTCTGAATATGTGCAGCTTCGACACGTCTGATACTTTACACGACTCTATACAGAGAGTACTAGGTTCTGTCCGGTTCTTTTCGTGCAGCGGATAGTGCATAGAGCGCTGCTTTAGCATTTTGAACACTTAGAACTGTCCTGTTGCTAGGACTAAGGAACCGCGTAGAGTTCTGAACTGCTGCTTCTGATGAGCAGAGTTTTGTTCAGTCTTCGTCTTCAAGAATGATCTCTCGGAACTCCCTTGAAACAGGGTCGAGGATTCTGGCTGAGCTTTGTCATTTTGACAGACGAGATGTTCAGACTGGAGTCCGGATGAACCTCCAATTTAGGGACCCGAAAAGAGTAATTTCTTAATGGTTGTACTCTGTCCGTTTCGGGTACTTGGGGTCAAGAACGAGTATCTTCCTTGTGAACTCTTTGCACTTGACCGGGTCGGGGACTGTTCTGGATAAGCGGAAAGTCGCGGAGTGTGAAATCCTCAGTCTGTAGCGTCTGGGCAAAAAATACCGTCGAGCGTGGGGTCGTAGACTTGTGGTTCCTGAGCGTGAAGTCGTAGGTTTGTCACCTCTCGAGCGTAAAAGCTACCGAGCACAAAGGCATCCGGGCGAGAAAAACCATAGACTTATAGCTGCTTGAACGTAAAGCCGTAGAATCGTTGCTGTTGAGTGTAGAAAGCTCCTTTAGCGTAGGACTTGTGGATCTGTAGCTCCTGAAAAGAGAATTTCTTCGAGCGTGAAGTTCTGCGGATCTGTTGCTTCTGAGCGTAAACTGAGCGCCACCGAGCGTGAGATCATCGATTTGGTATCTGCTGAGCGTAAAGCCGTAGGTTTGTCGCCTCTCGAGCGTAAAAGCTACCGAGCACAAAGGCATCCGGGCGAGAAAAACCATAGACTTGTAGCTTGCGAGCGTAAAATCGTAGATCTGTTGCTGTCGAGCGTAGAAAGCTCCTTTAGCGTAGAACTGCTGAACTGTCTTGTGCGAAGAATTTTTCGAATTCGCTGACTGTCCGTCTTTCGAGGGTAGTGGGTTAACGTAGCACCCAATCATATCCGACTATTAATGCGAGACTTGGTTAGGGTCTCGAGGAGTCCGTCCGAGGATTCGAGGAGTCGATCCGGACTTTATATATATCCCAAGCTTTGGAGAGAAAAACTTTCCATCCGTCTTCGAGAGTTCTTGACTGTTCAAGCTTTCTCCTTCATTCCTTTCTCTGAGCACTTCGAGCTTTCAGAAATGGCGACGAAACAAACCTCCTCCGCTAAGGGAAAGAGCATAGGTTCTTCTTCTTCTCCTACTGCCCCAGCGAGGGAGTCTTCGGTCGGGCAAGGTGGACTTCCTTCCGAAAGTATCCCGCCGACGGGCAGCGCACCCGGTCTGAGAGGTAGATCCTTTGGGGTGACAAGAATAACGAAAATCCTTCGCACGCGTTGAACGTGACCGCGCTAGGTCGCCTTCTGTGCTGATAGCCTCTTCGGAGGAAGATGATGCACGGAGGCATTTTCATCTTTTACGCCCACATTTCTCGTGTGCCAGCGCAGAAGCTCCACATTTTCGCAGTTCCGAGCGTAAAAGCTCTGGCTACCGAAAACTGGCGTATGTCGTAAAATAAGTATTTTACGTTTGTGGAGGGGACTCCCGGCGTATAATAACCGAATTCGTACAATCCTGGCGTAGAGCACAGTTTGTCGTTTCTTTGGTTTTGTATGTTTGTGCAAGATTTTTGTAATGACATACTTTTTTTGCACCTTTGTAGTTAACCTGGGTGAGTCTCCGCTGACCGTGGTGATGGGTTCCTCCGCCGGGATGCTGCACTCGAACTACCTGGAGGACTTGTCCCAGATGGCATTTCCCCTCTTCGGATCCCAGTATCCTGAGGGAAGGGGATTTTTGTTGGCGGCTCAGGGCGAGCGGGCACTGCTGAGTATGATCAATGGGGAGCCCCTGACGTATCTAGACGGAGAGCGGTACATAAAGTCGGCTTTCCTTTTCGGGGACAAGATCGACAAGCGGTCCCAGACGAAGCCTAAGAGGGAACCTTGGGTCTTTGCTGTCGAGAGCTTGGTTCTGTACCTGCCGACGATGCCGAGGGATTATCCCATCTCGGCTTTCTTCCATGCCACTCATCCCAGAGAGATGTCGTGGACGTTGACTCCCGATCTTCATGGCAAGCCGGGGAAGATCTTTCATCAGAAAGGAGCTGACCAGGGATCGTTTGTCAGTCGTCCCTCTGGTCCTGTGACGTTGTTCCGGGGATTGTACCCGGGTGGCGTCCCGAGCGAAGACAGCTCTGTGATCCAGCCAGTCCAACTGTCGACTTTCTGTAATAGCTTCATGGGACGAGGTGGGGTGTACCCCAAGGAGAATCCTCGGTGTAATGGGTGGGTCACCCTAGCAAACCTCCGATGGACCAGCCTAGTTAACTGGGCCTTGAAGCGCTTTCGGCAAGAGCTAGAGGGCATTGGGCTGTATGCCGCTGTGAGCGCGACGAGCGTCGGGTTGCCTCCCAACCCTAATTTGTTCTTGGCACTGATGGAGCGATACGTTTCGCTCACTAGAACCTTTGCCACTCCACTGGGGGAGTTGGGATTGGCCCTTCATGAGATGGCGGTTGTCTCGAGGCTGCCGATGGGGGATACCCCGTATGAAGAGTATGTTCCTACCAACCGAGAGTTGGGGGATTCGGACCCTCGGGTGGCGGATGTGTATCAGGAGCTGATGTGCCAATATCTCGCCTACACCGCTTTTTACAACGAGCCCTCTGGTTTGGTCCACACTACCAAGTGGATGTCCTACCTCTTCTTCCACCGAGCTAGAGCTGCCAGGTTGGAGAAAGTTTCGGGGGACAAGAACGAGCCCGTGAACTGTTTGGGCATGCTTAGTGCCCAGGTCGTGGATGGCCTTATGGAGAAGGCCAAAGCTTCGGACCAGATCCTCATTGAGAGGGTAGGAAAGTACCCCGAAGGTACTACGGCCCGTAGTTACCTGAGGCGCTATCGCAGGTCTCTATCCAAGGAAGCCCAGCTGGCTGGTTTCCTCTCGTTATGGCTACGTCGAGTAGTAGTGCCTGGTACTGCGTCCGCGGACCGCATTCACCGGAACATCTTGTGGCAAGCAGTGCGCCTGGTGTTCGGGGCAAGACTGGGCTTGCTTCCTGCCATGGTGTGCCGTATACAGGCGGGCTTGAGAGCTCTGACCGATGGGTTGCTTGCTGATGAAGCCCGGCGTGAGAGTTTTCCCAGGGTGGAATTACCATACCTGTATCTGATGGGTTGGTTAATTCTCCACAATTCCCGGGTGATGTCTCCTGGCTCTGGTAGCAGCTCAGGGGGAAATTTCTTGTTGAACTACAAGGATTCTCCCTGGAACGTGGATACCGTTCTAGATTGTCGGCTGGTATTGAACCTCAGCCATGGCTGGAAGTTCCTCTGTACTCTCCCTCCCGTAGATCGCCATCAATTTGGGATGAGGCTTGAGGACTCGGGTAGAGAGAAGACCGATCTTTCTCCGGAGGCTTTTAATTGGCTGGTCTGTATTAGACCCTCCCATCTCCTGTACAGGAGTGAAGACCATTGCTTCTTCGAGGCTTATTTGCCTAGTCGGTTCGCCAGGCAATTTGGGTACGGCCAGCTGCATGTGGGCAATGCCGTCACCAGCTTCAGGTCCAGCGGCGGGCTCATTGATGGAGCCAGAGGATGGCGGTATTTCACCATGGGTTGCACAGGAGCAGCCTTCGTCGTGCCGGATGTCACCCCCTCTACGGAGCTGCGCATCCTCCATTCTTACGCCCAGTTTTACGTGGCGATCAACACCTTCCACCACGATTTCGACATATGCGGAAGTCTTAGGGTGTCCTCTCCCATTGCCGGGGGAGGAGTTGAAGTTTCCTCGGTTTCTCCCGATGAGGGTGAGAAGTTTGATACCCCGGATGAACCCCTGGAGTCGATGCCGGGGTGTGAAGTGCCTCCTCCTGTGGGGGCTTTGGTAGTTCCTCAGAAGCGAAGGGCGCCTGTTCCTAAGGAGGCTTCTGTTCGTAAGAGGAGGAAGGAGACAGTCGCTCGTCCTTTCCGTATTTTTGGTGTCAAAGCTACCGGGAGTGGACCTACATCTCCCCATGTCGGGGATGAGTCTTTGGCTGGAGGTTCCTCGCCTTTTAGAGAGGGACCCTCTATGGTTTCGGTTGGCGGCGCCGGAGGATCTTCGCTAGGGGTCGCTGCTGTGGCTACTGCTCCGGGTAGTGGAACGAGATCGCCTAAGTGGCCATGGCAGATGGGAGGATCCTTCCCTGGACCCGCAACGGATGAAGCTCCTGCTGTGCCTAGCGAGATTCCAGTTGACGAACCTCGACCGCGTCTTGGTGGAGACTTGGAGGAATTCCGGGCGATGTCAGTTGGTCCACCTCCTTCCCAGGTATGTTAGTTCGTATTGCGTCCTTAGAGCGAGGTTTAGCTGCCTCGGCTGCAGATGCGCCATATATACCATTGGCCCCGGGTAAATGTCATTTTCATGTCTCCTTTTAGAAAGGTTATCGTTTTACTGATGCCGACTTTCGGGTTCTTTCTTCTCAGGGGATGGAGCCCACGGGGAGTGTAGCGTTGAGCCGCCTTCCGGCTCTGCTCCGGCCCCTGGTGGTGATACGGAGGCACCTGATCCTGAGGAGAAAACACCTTCGGGGGCTAGCTCGCCCGGAGTGGTTTCGTCGCCTCGAGAGGAGGATGAGCCTGTCACCGTGACCTTGCCTTCGGTCGCACCAACCGTCGAGGCGGCAGCTGTGGCTACCTCGTCTGCAATCGTCTCTGGTGGGGGACTCGCTGATATCGCGGTCTCTCCTGGCATTCAGTCGGGTTTAGTTGCGCTGAATGAGCAACATACCAGCCTCTTTTACACCGGTTTGGGAGCGATGATATCAATGGTGTTGGCGAAGAGTCTGGATTTCGAGCGCCTGAAGAGAACTGCCCAGTTCTCGATCGGGGTTGTCAGGGAGTTCGGCAATTCCGGGGGAGCCGATGCCCTGGAGGCGATGGTTAATGGTTTAGAACAACCCATTAACGAGTATTTACGGTTGGCTCAGGGCAGTCTTGATGCTGAGGCCCAGACCAGATACGGTTTTATGACTGCGCATCTTGCCAAACGGATGGAAGACCTGAAGGAACTCCTTCGAACTCGCCAGCTGGAGGCGATTCAGAGGAAAGCCATCGTGGATGAGATCCTCGCCCTCCAGACAACGTGCCAATCCGAGCATGAGGGGAATGTAGCGAGGATTCACAGGTTGAGGGAGAAACTCGCTCAGGCAGAAGAGTGGGCTTCCCAGTCGTTGGCAGGCTTGGATGTGGTGGCCTGTCGACTGAGCACAGCACGGCGGGATCTGGATCGCGCGGAAGGTGCCTGTGCGGGCGTTCGTCGGACGATAGCCGAACTGTCCCATTCGAGTGACAACGAGGCACTGCTGGAGCGGGCCCGTGCTGATGTTCTGGCCATTAGGGACGAGAGGATGGCCGTGCTAGCGCGGCAGCTTCGTGACATGACTGCTCCGCCGCAATGATGTACTCTCTCTTTTTTTTTTTTGCTTTCCCAGATGTAATTTTGTTCTTTCTTGGGAATAAAAAGAGACTTTTTCCTAACTTTGGACCCATCATTTCGGAATGTAAATGACAGGTTAGGGCGAGAGTGGTATCAGAGGTGGTATGGACGTGATAAACTCTCGGTAAACTTCAGCAGGGCACATCTATCCAGAGGTCATACGGACATGATAGAACGTGCTTTGGCCAAGTTTTATAGGTAAAGTACTATCAGAGGTGAGATAGACGTGATAGGCTTTACTAGAGTTTACAGCTCAGAGGTAATATGGACATAGCTGTTTTGTGGGCCTATTACTTTTTGTGCACCTAGGTGCAAGAAATAGGTTTGAGGACAAGCCCTGCTAGAGGTAATATGGACGTAGCAGATTTTGTGGACCTAACACCACTAGCGTACTTAGATTTAGTACGGGTGTTAGTTGAAGTGACGATCGATATCAGAGGTGATAATCGATGGTCAGAATCTTGGAAAGCCTGTTCAGAGGTGATATGGACATGGCAGATTCTCCAAGGAAATACAGTTCAGAGGTGATATGGACATGACTGATTTGTGGGCCTATTGCTTTTTGCGCACCTAGGTGCAAGAAATAGGTTTGAGGACAAGCCCTGCTAGAGGTAATATGGAACGTAGCAGATTTTGTGGACCTAACACCACTGGCGTACTTAGATTTAGTACGGGTGTTAGTTGAAGTGACGATCGATATCAGAGGTGATAATCGATGGTCAGAATCTTGGAAAGCCTGTTCAGAGGTGATATGGACATGGCAGATTCTCCAAGAAAATACAGTTCAGAGGTGATATGGACATGACTGATTTGTGGGCCTATACTAGTTTCTTCTTTGAAGTAGTTTCGTCGGATTACGAGAATCTCGCCGTATTCCCCCTGAGTGGAGGAGATTAGGCGTAGTACCTCTTCAGGAATTTGTCGTTGATAGGAGCCATTAATAGGTCTCCATTGGGCTGGGCTAGTCTGTAGGCACCGTTCGAGAATGTTGTCTCGATCACATAAGGGCCTTCCCACTTGGGCTGGAACTTGCCTTTACTCCTGTGAGTAAGAATCATCGGCCTTCTTACGGCTAAAACTAGCTCGCCGACTTTGAACACCCTTTCCTTTACTTTACGATTAAAAGCTCTGAAAATGCGTGCTTGGTAGAGCGCGATGTGCTGTTGAGCTTGGAGGCGTTTCTCGTCTAATCCTTCTAGCTCCTGAAGCCTTAACAGGTCATTCTTTTCTTGAGTCAGCTCGTTAGCCACGGCTATCCTGAGTGACGGGATCTGGATTTCAATGGGGAGAACTGCCTCGCTCCCGTATACCAGTGAGAATGGGGTGCAGCCTGTCGGCGTCCGTACCGTTGTGCGGTATGCCCAGAGACATTCGCCCAGTTTTTCGTTCCAATCTCTTTTGTTTGAAGAGACGAACTTCTTCAAGAGTTTGATAATGGTTTTGTTGAAAGCTTCCGCCAAACCATTAGCAGCTGGATAGTATGCCGTAGAGGCGATATTGTGTATTCGATTTTTATCGCAAAATCGATGAAATGCTTGGCTGATGAACTGGGGCCCGTTGTCATGGATTATCCTTCGGGGGACCCCGAAGCGATAAATGACGTGATGCTTGATGAAGCTGATCACATTAGATGCCCTTACCTCAGCAAGAGGGATTGCCTCTGCCCATTTGGAGAAGTAGTCCGTGATGGCCAGTATGAACTGATGACCTCGGGAAGAAGACGGGTGAATGGGACCAATGACGTCCATACCCCATGCTTCGAAAGGCCAGGATGCAACTGTAGGATGCAGATGCTCAGATGGTCGGTGTATGAAGTCTGCGTGAATCTGACAGGCTCTGCATTGTTTTGCATACCGTATCGCATCTGTGATCATAGTAGGCCAATAATAGCCCATTCTCCTGATGCGATCCTGTAGCTTAGGACCGGGTTGGTGTGCTCCGCATACGCCGTCGTGAGCTTCCCGGATAATCTGCTGTGCTTCGTCGTTAGACAGACATCTCAACAGTAATCCGTCGTAGGTCCGGCGATATAGGCATTGCGCAGATGCATCGTAATAGAAGCGTAATGATCGTCGCTTGATGGACACTGCTCCTTTGGGGTCTTCCGGCAAGATTCCGTATGCGACGAAATCTATGAAGGGACTTCTCCAGCCCTTTCCGAGGAGATCTGTGTTCACAGCATGGCTGCATTCTATGTGAAGGTTGTTCTTCGCACAGAATAAGTCTCTGTTAAGAAGGATTACCGAATCCTGCCTTCTTATAGGAGTGGCTAAGTCTGCGGCTAGACTGGCTAGGGCATCGGCTTCAAGATTCTGAGACCGAGGTACATGCTCCAGGAAGAATCCTTTGAAGGTCATGGCTATCTCGACCGTTGCTTGGTGGTAGGGGATGAGGTCTGGATTTCGGACTTCATATATTCCTCTGACTTGATTGACGATAAGCAGAGAGTCACCGAAAGCTTCCAGGGATTCGACCCCCAGCTCTTTGGCGGCTCGGAGCCCGATTAACAGAGCGTTGTATTCTGCCACATTGTTGGAGCAGGGCTCGCTAAGAGAATATGCTCGATAGATGACGAGCTGATCAGGAGTGACCAGGACGACTCCTACTCCTGAGACGATGTTTCCTTTGGGACCGGTTCTGGAGGCCCCATCGAAGAAGAGTTGCCATGCGTCGGTTTCCATTGCTGAGTTACATTCTGCAACTTCGTCGGGAATGTCCTCGTATAATTTGGAGGACTCCGGGATCGGATGGGCAGCTAGGAAGTCAGCCAGTGCTTGGCCTTTAATGGACTTCTGCGGTACGTATACCATGTCATATGGCGTTAATAGCATCGCCCAAGTCGCGAGTCGGGAGTTAAGAACACTCGGTTTGCTCATTAGTACCCGCAGAGGGTTGATCCTGGAGATGATATGAATGGTCTGTCCGGTGACATAGTGTCGTGTCTTCTGGACGGCGAACATCAGAGCCAAGCATTCCTTCTTCACTGGGTTGTACCGGTGCTCGGCCCCGACCATCATCCTGCTGAGGTAGTAGATAGCTTGTTCATGCCCCATGTCGTTCTTCTGTGCAAGAAGAGCTACTAGTGAATGATCCATTGCTCGAACGTACAACAAGAATAGTTTTCCCATGACGGGAGGTGCCAGAACTGGCGGACTGGTGAGGTAGCGTTTGATGTCTCCGAACGCCTGCTGACAGGTTTCGTCCCACACGAAAGATACACCTTTCTTCATGAGGTGAGAAAAAGGCTGATATCTCCCCGAGAGGTTGGATATGAATCGCCGGATATAGGCCAGACGGCCTTGAAATCCCCGGAGTTCCCTCAGATTACGGGGTGGTCGCATTTCTACGATTGCCTGGACTTTGTCAGGGTCCACCTGGATGCCTTTGGTGGTGATGACAAATCCCAGGAACTTGCCACTAGATACACCCAGAAATGATTTCGTAGGGTTCATCTTGAGTTGATGGCGACGCATCAGCTCGAACACCGTCCTCAAGTCTTGGAGGTGATCACCTTTGAGACGGCTCTTGATGGCTATGTCGTCTACGTAACATTCCACTGTTTTGCGTAAATGCTCATAGAATATGTTACTCATGGCCCGTTGGTATGTAGCCCCAGCATTCTTCAATCCGAAGGGCATGACCGTATAGCAATATACCCCCAGTGGTGTCCGGAAAGCAGTGTGCTTCTCGTCTTCAGGATGCATCTTGATCTGATTGTATCCCGAGAACCCGTCCATGAAAGACACGCGTTCGAAACCGCAGGTATTGTCGATCATGATGTCGGTGATAGGAAAAGAGAATTCATCTTTGGGACAGGCCGCATTTAGATCTGGATAATCGATGCAGATACGCACCTTCCCATTCTTTTTCATGACTGGGACAACATTGGCGACCCAGTCGGGATGTTGCTCTTCACGGATGAAACTGCAGGCTATCAACTTCTTGACTTCAGCTTCAATGGCGTCCATCATATCCGGGCGGAACCGGCGTTGGTGCTGTTTGACAGGCCTTGAGTCGGTCAAAATGTTGAGCTTGTGAGTAGCCACCTTCGGATCGAGGCCTGGCATATCCTCATAATTCCACGCGAAGACGTTGACGTATTCTTTTATCAGTTGGATGATTTCTTCCCTTTCAGCTGGGGAAAGATAGTTACTGATAAATATTGGCTTTGGTGAGAGTTCACCCCCAACGTCGATTTGGACAACTTCGTCTTTAGTGGGAGGTTCCCTTTGCTCGAAGCGAAATTCCCACTGCGTATCCATGTGTTGAGCCCAAGCGTCATTTTCGAACGACTCAGATCCTTGTTCGCTTGCCTCTGAGGGATCTGTTGACGCCATATTCACCGAGAATGTTTGTCCGAGATCGTTGGATGAGTCGGAGGACGTTGAGCCGCCTTGAGGAGAGGCAATGGCGTCTTCAGAAGCCACAAGGGAGGTCGGATATCCTAACCCGAAGCGGGTTTGTCGGTAGTAAGAGTTGCCGAGCAGCGGCGTACGCCTGCCCCTCCCATTGTTGAGACCTTGGTTCCGCTTCAGATTGTAGCCCATATTCCGCATGATCTTAAGCGCTTGTGGGCTGTATCGGCGAACCTGTATTTCCCCAGTATCGTCGTCGAAAGCATCTTCTTGGATAGCTGGTTGATTGCGCATACGGCCGAAGAATATCGGACGCTGACTGCTGTAGGTAGGTGGGACGATGAAGATAGAATCCTCATGGGGTCCATACGTTGCGACGACGTTGGACGATGACGCTACTTCCCATACATATGGATGATAGGCCTTTATAGCTCCCAAGAATTTTTTTGCTATTGGTTCTATCTCGTCAATGTACGGGAAAAGGGGACTTTTATTGTCATTGGCAACCGCGTTAGTAGTTTTTACATCCCTTGGTTTTTTTTTCGCGCCGAAGGTTGATGACCAAGGGTGGAGGCTTTTTGTTTAAGGTAATTACCAAAGGATCACCCCCCTTTCCTAACCTAGCATCGTTCAGGTGGGCGGTCATAGGCTCTGTGGCCTTTGGACGAGCAGTCCGTCCTTTCACCTTGATCGACAGAGGTTGTTTGACAGAGGGTTCTTCTGGCTCCCGACGAGATTCCTTCTCTGTCTGGGCCGTTACCTCTTCCGTGTAGCTCTGAGAGTATAACACGGCGTCGGAGTAGTAGGATTCCACCCCTCTGAACGGGTTTAAGTCTGCAAACTCGGTTTGCACCGCTCCTTTGGCATCTACATATTTGAAGCATTGATGTAGAGTTGAAGGGACAATGTTGTGGTCGTGGATCCACGGTCTTCCCAGCAGGATGTTGTAGGACACCTCTGAATCAATGATGTAGCATGTAGCCACTGATCTAAGGTCGCCAATCTGGATTCTCAAGCGAATCTTCCCCAATGGTTTACTCTTTCCAGCGTTGAAACCCACAATTGTAGTAGTGGTATAGGCCAGTTCGCTGGTGGGGATCCTCAACGGTCTGAGCAGACTGTGAGGAATGATGCTGATTGACGATCCCGGATCTATGTGAATCCGGTCGACCTCCATGGAACCGATGTATCCGGTGTGATAGAGAGGCCTGTCATGCCTGTTGTGTTTCAGCAGCATGTCGTCTTGGGTGAAAGTGATGTTTGGTACCACCTCCATCACACTGTGGCATTGAGGGCACGCCACGGGTTCCTCGTTGGGGGACTTGAGCTGGGTTAAGCACACATCCGCTTGCATTAACGCTTCGCTCAGGGCTAGACGAGTGTCTTGGGAGAGCCTGAGTAGCTCGAAGATGGACAACCTGGCTGGCGTATTGGCCAGTTGGGCCAGGATGTCAAAGTTGTACGGTTTCTCTAAACCTTTGTTTGGAATGTTCTTCACAGGTACATCGAGGCGTACTTCCTTTTGTTTTCCCTTGTCCGCTGGAGTTGGTCTTGAAGGACCGGTCTCTGGCGTGGCGGGCTCGGGTCCCGAAGGCTTGGTGGCTGGGGCGTCTTCCGGGCTCGTGCCGTAGTCCTTGAGGTAGGCTTTCCCTGATCGGGTTGCTGTAGCCAACACCTCGTCTTCTTCTGGAGTTGCAACCATATGGCATGGTTTGCATTTGGAGTTCTTTCTAGACTTAGCTCTGATAGCATCGGTCTCTTCCCCGATTTCTGACACCAGGTCGGGATGAACCCACATAATCTCGCCTTGCCGGGTAGTTAGGGGTACCAGGTTGCGATTTTGATCCCGAGCTGGAGGGAGATTGATGATGTTCATCGTTGCTCGGAAAATAGGTGTGACACCATCCAGGATCGTTCGGGGAGGCAGACTGCCAAACTGGAGGGAGATCATGTTGGCCGTGACCGTCTTCTCGGTGTTGTGCAGGGTGATTGCCTTAGCATCGATTAACCCCTGGATCTTCCTTTTCAGTACGTAACATGCCTTTTTGGGTGGTGTACGTATCGGTGGAAGACACAGTATTTTGGGTCGTTAGTATTGCCAACTTCCTGGGGCCGTCTCAGCTCTGGAAGGGTGATCTTGCCACTCTTGACGAGACACTCGAATATGCTCGGGACGTCGTCGTTGTCGAAGGAGTAGACTTCAACGGGTCTGGAAGTCCCGGGTTTTGCTTGCGCGGTTGCCGCAATCTTTGGTCTGGCCGTATTGATTGCCAGGGCTTCTTTCCCTTTGGGACCACGAGGGTGGTCGCTGCTAGGAGATGGCCTCTTGCCTCTGTCGGAGGCGAAGATCATGATGCCATTGTCGCGCGCCTTGCGACTATTGTCTTCGGCTGCTACCGCCGAGATGATGAACGAGGGCCAATCACGGAACTGATATGGTCCTGTGAACACCGAGACCACGGGAAGGAGGTTCTTCCTGCAAATGTCCACCAATGCAGAGTCGGGAACTCCTGGAGGCATTTGTAAGGTGGCCTGACGAAAACGTTCGATGAAGATGCGAACGTCTTCCTTTTCCTTTTGCTTGACTTCGATGAGAGAGGACATAGACATGTCCATTCCTCCCTCGTAGAACCGTGTGAAGAATAAAGTTCTGAAGTCTTCGAAGGAAGTGATGCAGTTATCCGCCGAGCTGCGGTACCACTGATAGGCTACTCCTGAGAGGCAACCTTTGAACACCCGAGTAAGGAGGGCGTCGTTCCCTTGTAGCAACACCGTCATCATGCTGAAATAATTCATGTACTGGCTCGGCGATATTTTTCCCTCGAACAGGGCCATGGTCTGAGGTTTGTACCTTGGCGGGAAAGGGACTTCCTCCCAGATAGCTGGGTAGGGCTAGTTGATTCCCAGTTTCTTGAGCTGATCCTTATGTTTCAAGGCGTCAAACTGGGCCTTCAACTCCCGGACTGCCTGCATCGAATTTTCAGTCGGAAGCGGGGCCATGGAGTGGTGCGGAGTTGGTTGTATCGTAACCCCAACGGGAGGTAAGGCATTCTCTGAGTGAGGAAGCGGAGGAACTTTTGACTCTTGATCCAGCACGGGCTCTTGGCTCGGGTGGGATGGTGGTAAGTCCACCCCCACACATATCTGAGTCGGTGGGACCGATGCTTGAGCTATGGTAGCTGCGTGCTGAGTTAGCATCATCTGGTGCATGTTTTCCATCATGGATTGCATTTGTTGCAGAGATGTTTCCAGCGTGGTGAGGCGTTGTTCCGCGTCTCCTGACGGTGAAGCTTCCTCGCGTTCATCTTCAACGGCGTAGGCTCCCATCTCCCTGGACGTCATTGAAGGATTAGTATAGGTCGCTGTAGAAGTCGACTCTACACTTTCTGCTTCTGATTCTTGGCGACCCCCAGCGTCGGAATCGGAAGAGGATGGAGCTGGCTGTCGTGACTTTGCGCGAGTGTTCTGGAATACTCCGGCTTCAGTGTCACTGAACCTCCTTCGGCTCGGGGGCTTGGAGGGATGTTGTCTTGAACTCGACCCTCCTCTACGCAGGTGTGAGGCCATGTTTACAGGCGCATGTGCGGGTTCCCCTCCCTGGAAAGACAGAGAGTAGCCCAATCGGTCGAAGACCGATCGTTTTGTTTTGGGACAGCAGCAATTAATCACAACCTTGTGGCTATTACAATGATGCTCGCTAGGAGGCGTAATAGACATGTTGGAAGGTCCCCTCTCTTTACGCTTCTGGACTAGATATTTGCGTAGGTCAGGAGGAGTTGCCGGAGAGGCCCTTAGTCGGCCATTGGTTTCTCGCGTGATCCGGAGGGTAGGCATTCTGTTCCTTCGCTGGCGTGGAGGCCGAGAGGTTAAGTAGCCTGCCGCTTGCTTTCCTTCGCGGAGATCACAGCGCTCATCTGGTTTACCGTAGAGGTCAGATGATGTCTTGCGCGTGGAGCGAGATCTGTTCTTCCGTCTTGGCGCCGAGGCACCATCGGAAGTTCTGTCTGTACCGCGCGGAGCGGGAGACAAATTTCTATGCGTAAAGCACAGTGAAGGCTTCTGGGTTAGCGCTGAGGCTTCGCCCAAAGTTTTGTCTTTACCGCGCGTAGCGGGAGACTGTTTCCTACGCGTAAAGCGCAGTGGATTCTTCGGGGTTAGCGCTAAGGCTTCGCCCGAAGTTTTGTCTGTACCGCGCGTAGCGGGAGACTGAATTTTACGTGCGGGGCACGGAGGGAGCGTCGCTACAACCTCGTTGGCCGAAGAGATCGGAGAGATCGGAGAGATCGGAGAGTCCGGAGAGATCGGAGAGTCCACAGGAATAGTAGAGGATGTCTTGGGCATCCACACATTGCGCAGCTTCCTGTTGTCCTGGACGGAGAGAGGGCGAGAGCTACCCCCGGCTCGAAGCATGTCTTCGTAGGCTGACTGGTCGAACTGAACGACCAGCGTCTTCTTCACGGTTCCCACGGATACCGTATCGTGTTGAGCAATTACTTCCTCGTCAGAAGAGAAAGATGTCCCCAGCAGAGTCGCCATCTTGTTTGTGGTATTAAACGAAAGGAATGAAATTGTATTTCAATGACGGGGTTTATGCGAAACCCGCGCCCTTCTGTTTACAAACAAACTTGTACAATGTAATCCTATACGAGGATGTGGGAGTACAATTTATTTAATCTGGGTATAAATTGCTATAGGTGTCTGATCTGCGGTCGATCACTTTAGCCCTTGGACCACACGATGTTGAAGAAGTGCCATGGAAGACAGGTAGCAGCTTCGAAGGTTGCAGAAGAGGTTGGACGCACGAGGCCAAGGTCGTCGATCCCTGCTCTTTGCCTGCTCTCCGGGCTCTCTCTCTCTCTCCCTCTCTCTTTCTCTTTCTCTCTCCTTGGACGGTAATTCTCTCATGGATGATAATTCTTTTTCTGCCCTTTTTCCCCATTGATAGGGGTCTCTATTTATAGAGTTTTGGTGACAGTGACCACTCCATCGATGTAAAAACCGAGGAGTGGGAAGTACAACACCCTTTTACACAACGGTTAAAGTAACCAATGCCTGCGTATGGATGATCTTTTGAATGAGCGTATGACGCGGGTCCAACTAAGGGAACACAACGCGTACTATTGCTACGAAGATCACGGCGTAAGAGCCACGCAGGTAGGTATCCCGTGTGTAGAAACGGTTGGCTTAGAAGCCAAATGACTGTCACCCTGGCACAGAGGCCAGATAGGCATAGAAGCCGAAATAGGCGTAGAAGCCGGATAGGCGTAGAAGCCGGATAGGCGTTGAAGCCGGAGAGGCGTTGAAGCCGGAGAGGCATTGAAAGCCGGATAGGCGTTGAAGCCGGAGAGGCGTTGAAGCCGGAGGGGCGTTGAGAGCCGAAGAGGCGCTGAAGCCGGAGAGGCGTTGAAAGCCGGATAGGCGTTGAAGCCGGAGAGGCGTTGAAGCCGGAGGGGCGCAGGTCTTGAATGGGCGTAGAAGCCGCTGCGTACCGTGCCCAAGTGCTGACGTGGACGTCTTTAGCCAGAATCATGACTTTCGAAGATGTAATCAAATCTTCTACAGAGATTTGCCATTATCTTGTGCATTAAATGCGAAGACGTATTTCGAAGGTCTGCAGCCCTTCTGTGCATCCGTTTGCAGAGACGTGCTTTGACTGAACCAGTCACCGCTCCGTGCAATTAGACGTAGAGACGTGCCTCGAGCCCCGTACGATGTGCAGCTTTTGACGTGGCAGGCGGTTTGTCTACTGCGGAGCGTAAACCGGCTTATGCCTGCCTGTGTAAAACAATGCAGCGTATCCCTCTGTACGCAAAAGAGCGGTTTATGCTGAGGGAACGTCAGTAAACGATGGTTCGGTGGTATCTTATCCCAATCCTCTGCATTAAATGCAGAGATCCGCCATCATACTGTGGTGTGCGTCCCGAGGGGTCTGTGCCTGTTTTCAGCCGTCGTCTGGGTCGCCGTGCAGCACTTTTTGTCAGGAGTCAGAGGCCAGGTTTACTGTGTGACTTGACAGGTTCATTTCGGGGAGGACGAAGCGTTCCTCGTACGCTATTTTAATGCTGCTTTGAGAGCGGCTGAGTTTTTACGCCCTGGAGGCGATGGGGGGGTCCCGTCTACGCCGAAGCGGTTTTGGACGCGCTGCACCCTTGT
>JAYESA010000017.1:37225419-37250419 GCA_036927795.1 Iris macrosiphon | reverse complement strand
AAACATTGGAGAGGAGAAAGAAGGATTGAAGGCCGTTTCGAAGAAGGAGATCAGTTTCGGATATTTTTCGTTGTCTTTCTTCTTCGTGCTTACAGTCTATTTTCTATTCCAAAAGAGTTTTTTCCGCAAGAGTTTTCCACGTTAAAAATCTCTGTGTCTGCAATTTATGTTTGGCATTTTTGGTTTGTGCGTTTTGCTCGGTTCTTTCGCAGGTACTCTCTGTTTTGGGGAACGGTTTCCGCACTTTTATTCCCAATAAAGTGGTATCAAAGCCAGGTTCTAGTATTTCAGAAGGGTGTCAGGAGTTGATAGGCAAACAAGGGAAGAGAGATGGACGCGAAGTCGGTGCGCAAGATAAACCTGAACGGTACCAACTATCATTACTATATGAGCAAGATGATAGATCTGCTATTTGTCAAGAAGCTGCATCTGCCGGTATTTGCTTCCGAGAGGCCTAGTGACAAATTCGAAGAGGACTGAAATTTCGAGCATATACAGGTGTATGGGTACATCGGACAGTTCGTTGACGAGAACGTGTACAACCATGTTACCAGTATTGAGCACGTGAGGACACTGTAGGATAAGCTAGAATCTTTGTATGCGAAGAAGACCGGAGTAAATAAATTATTCCTGATAAATAAATTGTTCCTGATTCGGATGATGATGGTTCTGTGGTACAAAGATGGGGCATTACTTACGGATTACTTGAGTGAGTTATAGGGCGTGGTTGACCAACTATCCTCGATGTGAGTCAAGTTCGATGACGAGGTTTAGGGACTAAGGCTGTTGTGTACATTGACAGACTCGTGGGAGACCGTACAAGTTTCTATGATCGCTTCTGCTCTGGAAGGCGTGGTCAGTCTGGACTTTGACAAGAGCGAGATACAGCATGAAGAGATGCGGAGACATTCTCAGGATACTTCATCCATATCCTACTCAGAGGCACTTTTTTAGAGAGCTGCGAAAGGGGTAAAAGCAGGGGTCCAGGCGTTGGCAGAGACAAATGCAGGGGAAGGTCCAAGGGTCGGTACGAGGACTCAGAGTGTTACCATTGTGGCAAGAAGGGCTACATCAAGCGAAACTGTTTTGAAGAGAGAAGAAGGACGACAAGGGAAAGAAAAGTGAGAACACTACAGCGGCGGCCTAGACACATGGAGGCGACGTGATCATTGTAGGTGACGAGGTAATTATGAACCTCCCCTACGATGACAACTCTTGGCTGGTGGACTCAGGTGCTTCAGTGCACGTATCTCACAACAAGGCACTATTTGCTACAAACACAACAGGCGACTGTGGAGTGTTGAAGATGGACAATGGAGATGTGTCGAAGGCTCTATGAAACACAAATATACCTCATCAAACAAAAACAAAAAAACAAAAAATATATATATATATATATATATATATATATATATATATATATATATATATAATTTTTTTTTGATGAGGTATTTGTGTTACAGACTCCTGGTCCGAAGGCCTACAAACTCGGTCTGAAGGCCCACTACATCCCAATCCGAAGGCACCACACACAGACTCCCGGCCCGAAGGCCTACAAACTCAGACGAAGGCTCACCACATCTTGGCCCGCACCGCACCTACACCGCAAGTGCGCTACGCCCAGGAGGCTCGAACCCGCAACCTCCAGGGTAATATGCATAGGTCTTAACCACTAGGCTAGACGTCATCTGCATATATATATATATATTCTTGTTTATTCTAATATTTGTTATTTATGTATTATACTTAGTATATTAAGACAAAAATGGTTAGATGGTGCAATTTTACTTAATCTTTTAAACAGTTTAGTCCGACTAGTAAAATCGATTCGAACTGAACATGTTAGACCTAAAATGCTTCGTTTAAAAGTTTGGTCTGACTAGTTGAACCAATGAACCACTATAAGTTGTATGAACCATGTGAATCGTTCAAACTGGTCACATACGTTTCGATAAAACGATCATGGTTAGATGAAATACCAGATTTAATTAATGATTTTTTTTTAGAAAAATTCAATATCGAGAAAAAAGAAGCTAGATCAAGTTTACCTTAGAACCGATATAAATCTCTAGTCCAAATTGTCAGTATTATTCAACCTGTACTAATTGATTAAAGCTATTAATTAGATCGTGAACCGTGTGCTCTAATGGTTTGGTCATTGGACTTGTGTAAAATGGTGTGTTAACCTGAAGTTTTTAGGGTAATTTAGACTAACCTCTCATGTATTTTAGGTTTATTAAATGGACATCCCTTATTTTAAAAATTGTTACACGGACCTCTCCTATTCTTTTATGTTGTACGGGTGGTCAGTGTAATAACCCTTTACATAAAACATAAAATATAGAAAAAATTCGTGTACTTAACATAAAACATAGGGGAGGTTAGTATAATTATATTCAAAATAAGGGAGGTCTGTTTAATCAACCTAAAACATAGGAAAGATTAGTGTTAATAATCCAAGTTTTTTTAAACGTGTGTTAAAATTAATTTTTAGCACATTGATTAAAACACAGTTAAAGTCTAAATTACTCTTGAAACCCCAAGTCAATTGTCGGCGCTAGCTAGTCTCCTAAATCTCGGCCATGCAACCAATTATGGTATTGAACATGATTTGATTAATTCAGGAAAGCGAATCCTCACATAGTATAGAAATCAAAAAATATTCTTCCATTAGTCACCCAAAAGATTTGGCTGATGCAATCTCCCATTATTGACATCTAACATGGCAGCTGACATGGTATCTGACATAGCAAATTTTAATTCAAACAATTTATTGTCCAATAATTTAGATGACGAATAGTCATTTTTGAGTCATACGTGCTCCTTCTTAATTACCATACAAAAACCCTCCTAAATGAGTAGTAGATTCCTTAATAATGTCAATCCAAGATCCTATATATAAAGCATAGCTATTGGGGTCATCTCCCTCCCTGTGGGTGTTATAGGTGCCATTGATCCGTACTTTTTCTTGGGTTACAATTAGGGTTTGTGCATGCATATATGGGGACGATGGGTTCGTCTGCCCTGTTCCCGCCACCGCTTAGTGTACTTCTCGTCGAACACGACCTTACTTGTTTGCTAGAACTGAGGAGGCTGCTGTCGCTTTGCAACTATAGTGGTTGGTTTTTTTCTTTTTTCCACCTTTTCTAAAGTGCATATTTTGCATCAATATGATAGGCAGTCGAATAATTGTAATAACTTTTGGTCTTTAATTGCCGCTTTTCTTGAACTGGGGTTATGGTTTTGCTGTTGCAACTTGCAACTTGCAAGAAGTCCAAGAACGGACAGGAAGTGCAATAACCTGACAAGGAAAATTCTTGGAATTTTTGCACTTGGTGCAACCCCAACTTGCTAATATTTTCGTACGACTGCACCAATTTATGATATCTTAGACTAGTCTGACATTGTGATCTTTTGATCCATATATAAACTGGATCCGCCCAGGAGTTTGGGTTGTCCTATCCGGGGCGGACCTACATGGGGGACGAATGGGAACAGTTGTCTCCAGGAAATTTTTGCTTTCATGATAAATATTCATGTTCTTATTAAAAAAAATTCATTAATTTTATGATTTGCCGCCCCTAAAATTTGTAATTTTCAATTTCTATATACATATTTACATAAGATTTTACTTTATCCTTCATAATTTTTATCAATTTTATGTTTTGTCCCCTTCGAACTTTATTTAACATACGCCTCTTATCCTATCCAAAGCTATTTTTTTTTTTTGGAATTATCTTATTAGAGAAATTAATTTATTAATTCCTTAATTGGGTATTTCTATTTATAGATTTTTCTACTAGAGTTGTTTATAATTTGAAGTGGCAGCAAATTTCGTAGATTAGGTAATTAGCTAGATTTAGAATATTAGAAAATTTACTCAATCTCCTTAGATTAGGTAAATATCTATATTTAAAATATTTCAGAAATCTACTCAATCTCATCTTGTAAGTATATATATAGTTAATATTTATTTAATAAAATCAAGCCATTATTTTTGAATCTCAATCTTCCTAATAATATGAATCAATTTTTCTATTTGTCTCCCACAAATTTTGGGTGATGCCATCTCCCTCTGACAACAAGCAGTTTTTAATCCAAAAAATTAATCACCCAAAATTTTTAATACTAATATTAATATTAATTTTAATGTTAAAATTTGTGACATGTCACCTGTGTGTGTCCGTGCCCGTGCACTCATAGTATCGATCGTTATACTGACAAGTATATTTTCTTGGACGTGCGCGCAGTTACATGTTGCAGGGACGCAAATGAAGCACAATCTATTATACAATCCAACGAAGAGGCATTCTTCGATATCGTATTATGTGAGGTTCACTTGTCCGGAATGAGCGGAGTCGACCTACTCGAAATCCTCGTTCACAAGACGGACATTCCAGTCGTCAGTAAGTAGCACTAGCACTTCTTCCCTGAAAACTTTACGACCATTTTCTTCTCGATCGATCGATCGGTCTTTAATTTTATACTCACGCAGTGATATCTTCTGATTTGGCTTATGATGTGGTGAGGAGAGCAATAACACTCGGGGCCAGTGACTATATAGCGAAGCCGGTTCTAATGCACTCCCTAAAGCACTTGTGGAGGCATCTACAAGGGAAAGACAAGTGGAGGAACTACATTCTAAAGTACGGCACTTCAGAACTTGGGAGAAAAGTAGTTAAGGAGGAGGAGATCATCGGAACTTCAAGATTTCCGAAAACTATTATAAAAGTTAAAGAGGAGAAGATGGATGCCGATGTCAATGATGGCTATACTAGGCATCCTTCAAGCTTTCTGAGACAAATTAAAGAGGAATTAATCGATGGCGATGAAGAAGAAGAAGAAGAAGAAGAACGAAGAAGAAGGGGGTCGACCGTGCCGTCGAAGAAGAAAACCAGAATGACGTGGACACCGGAGCTCCACCAGATGTTCGTCAGCGCAGTCAATCAACTTGGGGCCAACGGTATGCATGAGGCACCATCTCATCTTTTGATCATTAATGTATATGAATTGCTCAAACATTTTATGTGCGCAGCTTTTCCAAGGGACATATTGCGAGTGATGAGAGCTCCGGACTTGACAAGTAGACAAGTTGCGAGCCATTTGCAGGTTTTACTAGCTCTTTAACTTCAACTACTAAAACATATATAGATTTCGATAGTGAAAATATATGAATCTGTAGGCTTAATTTCTCTGCAACATGACAATAGTAGGAAGCCAAATGCTTGAAATTCATAAACTATATAGCCTACTCCTCTTGCATACAACAGTACAATCACTTAATAATAACTGTGTTTTGTGTCTTGATCAAGGATCCAAAGATCGGCTGATACCGATACGTAACGGCCGTTTCAGGTCGGTTTTGGACATACCCGATACGAAATCCGCCCAAAGTATTGGTACCCATCGATGAAGCTTGATATCGGTCTACTGTTGAAAGTTTCCGTAAATATCGGCCGATATTTCGGTGTTATAATTGTATAGGCTTTAAGTTTTATATTTTATTTAATTTATTTTAAATAAAAAACACTATTATTGTCTTCGAGATGTACTCGGAGAGTATCCGTATCCGATATGTGTCCACATTTGGTTTGTGTCAGCGACAAATTCAAATCAAAATATGTGGACATAGAAAGAGTGTCCAAGTCTAACACGGTATCTGAAGAATGTTCGAGAGTGTCGATATACTATACGTATTCGACACGAGACAGTACTCTGCTAAGATGATAGTGTCCATATTGCATAGATGAAAGTGGTTCCTGCACTTCCTTCTATTCTAGTACACACGTAATTTCTTTCGCTAGTGAGTATTCTGAAACTGAAATGTTATGCAAAAGAAAGAGAACTCTTAATTGTCATCAAACCAAGGTTCTAAAAATCTGCTGATACCAATAGATATCGGCCCTTTCGGATCGGTTTTAATTTGGACATACCGGATCCAAAATCCGTCCAAATTATCGGTATCGGTCGATGAAGCTTAGTATCGGCACACTGTTGAAGGTTTGGTATAGATCGATAGATATTTTTCTTGTATCGGCTGATATTTCAATTTCAGTAGATACATGCCAAAATAAACAGGCATATCAAGATCAAGGTTTGAAATTTCTCCATGTACTGACCAAAGATATCGGCTGGTACGAGCGAAATATTGGCCGATATCTACCAAAACTTTTTTAAACTTCATCAACTGATAACCCGGTATTTTTTTGCGGATTTCGGATCGGGTATGTCCAAACCTCAAACCTGATCTGAAACGGCCAATACTTCTCGGTATCGGACAATTTTTGTAACATTGAGCTGATATCTCCCATTTTCAATAATCAATCTGCTTTTTCTATTGGAATTGTGGTAGGACAACCAGCTAAACTTATTTAGAGTAGGAAATAATGTAGTTAGAAGAATTTGGTGGAAGAGAAAAATGGTAAAAAAAAAGACTTTATAATGATACTAAGCTTGTAAGAACACCCATGTTTATAGAATTCTTTGACCATTCTAGACACTTTTAATATGTATCATGACTTAAAGGATGTCATTATTCTTGACATAATATGAACTGTGGATGCATTTTATCCGTATATTTGCTTCCTTATCATGATCAATATTCCCTTTTTCAACTTCTGTCCTAATTTATTCTGAACCAAGTTATATAAATTTACAATTATTTTCTTCCATATGTGTTTCTGTGCAGGCATACAGAAGAACCCTCAAGAAAGAAGAGAACTCTCGAGTTGCTGAGATGTCGCGGCCAGGTTTGGCACAACATCAGTCGCATCCATCAAATGCTGCAGGAGGTTATGATCGAGAGAGGAGCATTCCGACTATAGACCTCGATGGTTATAGAATGGGCAGCTTCTGCAGCTTGATGCATCAATCTATACATGACACTAATGCTTCAGGAAGTTCTCAGGCAGGCATGAATCCTCCATTTATCTATCCGAACCACTCAAAGGCCATATCTTCACAATATAACACTCAGACACCAGCAAATGTTCCGATCGATCAGACCTCAAATGCTGCAGGAGGTTATCATCGAGAGAAGATCATTCCGATTATAGACCTCGATAGTCATGGAACCTACAGCTCCTTGATGCATGACACTAATGCTTCAGGAAGCTTTACTGATCTGCCTAGCTTTGGTAACAAGAATCATGACTCGGGGAAGAGAGTGGAGGGTTCATTTTATCATGATAATCAAATGAACCATTGTGTTGCTAGTCAAGATCATCTCATCCCCGCCCAATATGTAAATGATAGTGTCCTAACCGACACGGATACAAATCTTGGTCCTTCTGTTGGATCTGGTAGGGAAGAGGCCACAATGGACAGCGATAACAACTCTGGATTGACAACCAAGGCGTTACCCCTAGATCAAAGTTCTCATGTTACTAATGATCACAAGGTTGGCACTTCTCAGAGCATGGCGACCAATTTTTATGATGAGGATTGGGACGAATTTAGGGAAACTCTACAAAATCTGTGGTATTATTAGAAGAGGAAGATAAGTTCAAATTAGGAATTCTCTAAAGAGTGGTTTATAGCATAATTCTGCACTATAGTCGATACAACTCTATTTTGGTGGCTTCTTCTAAATATTAGTTATAGTATCATATTAAATAAGAAATTTGTAAAATTGCAATTAATTTTGAGAAGCCAACTACTGCAATACTGTGCGTAAGGATGTATGTTGGTTTTGTATAGTTCCTCAGTTTTTTGGTTGTGGAATAATTTTGCTTCTTTAAAGGTTTAAAATATAATTAGTAGAAAGACTTAATTTTTATTTCTCAAAGAGGGGGTCCATATATATAGGAGGCTAGTCTCCTCCTTACTTTCTATCCAATGTGGGACTAAATAAGTTTTCATAACTCAACACTCCTCAAGATGGGCGATAGATATCAATTATCCCCATCTTGTTACAAAAGATGTCAAACTCTCTAGAACTCAAACATTTAGTTAAACAATCAGCTAACTGCTCCGCTGATTTCACATAGCTTAAAGTCAAAAAAATTCTATTCAGTTGCTCCTTGATGAAGAACCGATCAATCTCCACATGTTTGGTGCGATCATGCTGTACTGGATTGTTTGCAATATCAATTGCTGGTTTGTTGTCATACCAAAGTTGTAGGGAGTCTCCTCTAAATAAACGCATCTCAGCCAACAAGCTCTTTACCCAAATCATCTCGCACATGCTTACTGCCATAGCCCTATACTCGGCCTTAGTTGTAGACTTAGCCACTACATCTTGCTTCTTTCTGTGCCAAGATACAAGATTGCCTCCAACAAAAATACAGTAACCTGTAGTGGACTTGCGACCGTCCATACAATCCGTCCAATCGGCATCACAGTAGCCTTCAACTCTCAGATGTCCAAAACTTCTGATCCATAACCCCTTTCCTGGACTTCTTTTAATATACCTGAGAATTCTACGAACTGCCTCCACATGCTGCTCTCTGGGATCATGCATATATCTACTTACCACACTCATGACATAAGTAAAATCAGGTCTCCTATGACATAGATATATAAGCCGCCCAACTAATCTTTGATATTGCTCCTTACTCACTGGATCACCACCCTCAGCACACAACTTGTGATTCTTCTTGATAGGAGTAGAAATAACCCGGCAACCCAGCATTCCTGTCTCTGTAAGAAGGTCCAGGGCATACTTTCGTTGAGAAAGCACTATACCCTTTTGTAACCTTGCAATTTAAATTTTGATGAATTACATCAACAGTCCCAGATCCTTATCTTCAAATTCCTCCCCAAGCATTTTCTTCAACCGTAGGATCTCCACAATATCGTCTCCAGTAATTACAATATCATCAACATAGACTACAAAAATAATGTCGAGTCTTTGAGTGCCTATAAAATACAGTATGATCTCCATTGCACTGTCTATACCCATACCACATACTGCAAACCTGAATCTATTAAATCATGCTCTCGGAGACTGCTTTGGCCCATAAAAAGACTTTAATTTGCATATCTTCCCCATTGCTTGTGAATTAGCAAAGCCTTGTGGAATCTCCATATACACCTCCTCCTGGAGGTCCCCATGCAAAAAGGCGTTCTTGACATCTAGCTGATATAGTTGCCAATTGAAGTTGGCAGCACATGACACCAACACTCGCAAAGTGCTCATCTTTGCTATTAGAGCAAATATCTCGTCATAGTCGATACCATAAGTTTGGCTATAGCCTTTAGCAACCAATATGGCCTTATATCTTTCAATATTGCCCTCTGGAGTATGCTTAACAGTATAAACCCATTTGCATCCAACAACAAGCTTTCCAGCTGGCAGTGGTACTAGCTCCCATGTGTCATTCTTCTTCAAGGCTTGAAGTTCCTCCTGCATGGCACTCAACCACCTAGGATCTTGCTTAGCTATGCCAGTAGTTAGGTACAAGCACTGAATCTAATGATGCAAGGAAGGACTTATATGCAGGTGGAGTGGATGCATATGAAATGTAATATACAATGTCAGTATCCCAACTGCCAAACTTAGCTGGAGGTTTTCCAGCATTGACTCTAGAAGTTCTATGAAGCAAGACTGGAGTATTAGAAGCATCAGAGGAGGAATTGTTACCAGGTAACTCAAGTGGAAGGACTGAAGAAGGTCTTGGAGAAGAGGGACTTGGGACGTCAACATTTGTGGGTACTGGCCTAGAAACAGAAGGAGGAAGCTCATACTGCTGCTGCTCATGTTGTTCCTGCTGCTCATGCTCTCTACATACTCTCTGCTCCCCTTGACTGTAGGCTCCCCCTGAGACACCATCACTCCTTGGTGACTCAAAAGGGCATTGAAATATACCAACCACGATGCCACTTTCATTCTGGCCCCTCTCTACTAGCATTAGTAGAGCCATTCTCGAATAAGAAACTTAACTCCGTCTTCTCCGAATAAAATGGTTCAAACTTCCGGAAGGTCACGTCCATACTAACAAATAGCCTTCTTTCAGTGGGACACCAACACTTATATCATTTCTGACTTGATAAGAATCCTATAAAGATATATTTAACTGCTTGTGGATCCAGCTTGCTCACCATCATTATGTGATCTCACACAAAATATCTGCAGCCAAATACTATGGATAGAACAATAAAATATTAGAGCCCAAGAGCATCTCACATGGTGTCTTCATCCCTAATACTCTTGACGGCATCATGTTAATTAGAAAAGATGTTGTCATAACAGCCTCACTCCACAAGAATTTTAGCACATTCATTGTCAGCATCAAATAACGTGTCACTTCTAGTAGATGCTAGTTCTTGCGTTCAGCCACCCCATTCTGAGCAGGAGTGTCTGGGTAAGTGGTTTGATAAAGAATTTCCGGACTAGAGATAAAATTAGCATACTCATTATTGGTGTACTCGGACCCATTATCTCTTCAAAGAATCTTCACATTTACGATCCAAAATGGGTCTTCACATACGCCGAGAAGTCTCAAAAACATTTGTACACCTCAGATTTCTGCTTCACCATGTAGATCCAGGTCATATATGAGTAACAATCAATGAAGGTAACAAACCATCTGAATCCACTGATGGAAGTAGTAGGATACGGTTCCTAAACATCGGAATGAACAAGTGCAAATGACTCAAGACTTCTAAGACCAACCATTTTATAAGTAGAACGTATATGCTTCCCAAGTTCACAAGCATTACAAAATAACCTTTTTGTCTACTTTATGCATTATCTCAGGTTCTAACTTATTCAAACAATCAAAAGATAAATGTCTCAATCTATAGTGTTGAAGCATTGCTTCTGTCTCTGGCCCTCCACTAATAGTAGTAGCAAGCAATGCAGCCTCCATGTCTATGTACCAAAGGCCATCACACCTGATGCCAGTCCCAAGTCTCTTCCCCGTGGCCTTTTCCTGGAAAGAACACATATCCCGATCAAAAAGAAAAGTATAATTCAATTGATCAATGAAAGAGCTAATAGAAAGTAAGTTGACCGGAAATGAAAGAACATGCAAGATAGATGACTGGATAACATATGAAGTATAATGGACCATGCCAATATCCCTGATGGGTTGGGATGTCCCATCAGCAGTTTGAACTATCTCGGGATGCATATATTTGCTCGAATAATATAATACAAACTTACTAGATGTACTTGTGATATGCCTAGATGCACCTGAGTCTATGATCCAATCAGTATGAGATTTAGTGGATGCAAGTGCCTGAACTGGGATACTATTGCCCATATGAGCAGCGTAACCAGTAAAGTTACCAAGTTAGGTAGTGATAGACAGATCCTGAGTGCCCTGTCCCTTGCCCTTAGAACTCTTAACCTGAAGCTTGAATTGACATAGTTCCTCCAATTTTGTCATCTCGCCTCCAGTCATCTTAGTAGTGTTCTCCTCTGGCACAACTAGGTGAGCAACTCCCAGGCCTCTGTCACGCCCCAGTCCCAAAATATCGAGGGACTAGACACGTGGCATTGGCCAGCAGTACACACCGATGGACAAACCAATTTAATGGATCCATCGAGAATACTTAAGTTGTAATATAGGTCTACAATAATAAGTCAAAAACTAATCTCATCCACACACAGAATAGTAAGAACATCAGCAAATAAAGAAAGTACATCAAAGTCCAGTCTCAGCAGAGTATGTCGGGGAACAACCCGATAAGAGTCTAAAATACTGGTTCATCAGACCAGAACAAAAGAGTCCAAAATAAAGTATCTGAAGAGTACAAATGTCATAAGCTCAAGTAAAGTCTTCAGCCATCACCTCTGCTTCTATGTTAGGTTCTCCTTCAGCAACAGCTCCTGGTACAGCTTCAGCTCCTGTCCCGTAAACCTCGGGATAATGCTCTTCTGCTAAACCTGGGGACATCATCCATTCCAGGTCCTCAGGGGACATAGCAAGGTACAAATAATACAAGCCAAAAATAGATGCAGTGAAATAGAAAATAAAATAAACAGGGTAACTACATAACCATCTATGTGAAAATGCAACTGAGAGCAACACTAGTACTCAGGCTGAGACTGCTACAAGCTCTGTGTCGGAAAGCCGGTAGCAGCAATATCTAGTAGTGGTCTAGCTCTGCTCGAGAGTCTACAACCTCACAATAGTAGTATATATATATATAACAGCCTGTAGCCTGTGTGCCTCTCCCCACCCAATGTAACCACACGTCGCATGTCCATGTCACGTGAGATCAGAGCTAATGCAACAGTCATAATCTAAGAGTATAATAACTATGTCCATCCTGTATCCTATACAGAATCACCTTGAATATCTCAGGAAGATTCTGTCAATGTATGGTGTCAAGTGTCCTAGGTTATAGTGTACTTGATAAACAAGCACGAGAATATAAAGGGTCTCGAATGTCTAACACTAAATGACGTACACAACTCCGCGTACGGGGTTGGCACCCGACTGTAATCGGACGCTAAGTATGTCATACGGTCCTAGGTTATATCATGCACACTAGTCACAGAAAATAGAGCAAGAGAACAAAATAAACTAATAAACTGCAATTTATGGCAAGGTACACTTGCCTGGGATTGGAATTCCAGTAGCGGTCCTTGTAACAGTGGGTTCAGCAATAACTCCTCCAAAATCTGAAATAAACATTACCAACAGTCTCAGAACATAAGAAATAGTTAGAAACGCCTGTCCTTAAGTCCAGTTTGGACACAAGGTCAAAAACGACATTTCTGGGCCATAGCGGGTCCATATGTGGGCCGCTTTGCACCAAAAACTGAGTCAGGGTCAAAGGTCTCCAAATCAGTCCAACTCAGTGCCAACAAGTCAGGAACATTGATACGAACCCAACGGAACTTCCAGAATTGGATTCCGATGAGCCGTTCTCAAAATCGCCCGTCAGGTGGAGCCTATGGGGCCCACGACACGCGATTTTCCAACGTTCCCAGAATCGAACCAAACTTGACCCACAGGACCATCGTATTGCTACGAGTCCGATGGCGCAAGTTTCATCTCAATCCGATGTGTATACACTAAGTTACAGCAAATTACAGAGAAGTCGGATACGGGGCGTTGTCTGCGGATACGCGTTGATTCCGGTGTGCACGCACACCCGAATCAGCTTTTGCGAAATCTCGCACGTCCGTATCTACGACGCGCACGTATCTGTGAAGACCGCACGCGACCAAGTCGTCCCGTTTGGCGAGGCGTATTTGATTCCGGGGTAAAACAGGGCTAAGTTTTTCCTGTTTTTGGATCGCGGTTCGCGATCACCACAGGTCGCGATGCCCCGAGCGGTTTGTCCGGGCACCGAGGGGGTCATACAGGCTATGCGAAGAAATTTACAGAATATGAAACAGAGCTACGAGTCAAAAGTTATGGATACCTGAACTGGGTTCAATAAGTCCGATTAGCGCGTGTCAAACTCGAGTCTCCGTGTCCTGGATCCGTGTCCAAGCTGTGTCCGAGCTAGGGCAGAGTTTCTGCGACACTGGAAGTAGGGTTCAGTCCAGCGGTGGTCGGGAAAGGCTCGGGGAGGTCCTGGGCGGCCGGCTGGTGAGGTCGGGAGGCTGGGGCGAGGCGGGGAGGTGCCGGAGTCGGGGGTTCCGTTCCTGGGAGGCGGTTGCGGTTCAGGTTTCGAGCCATCGGTCGGAGAAGAAAGGAAAGGCGTCGGGTTCTGGGGAGTCCGGCGTGGTCGAGGGCGGCCACGAGTCAGTGCTGGAGAGCAGTGGACGGCGCCGGTGGTTCGGTTTGCTCAATTAGGTGGAGGTGGCCGGAGTTTGAGGGATCAGCCGCTGTGGTTGGGGAAGAATGGAGTTATATAGAGGAGAAAGGAGGAGGACGGACGGCGGTTCAGCCGGAATAGGAAGAGGGAGAGGTGGGGGTTTCCATGGGAGAGGAAGCGGACAGTCTCCGGTGGCCACGGCGGCGGAAACGGCCGCCGGAGGGGAAGCGTCGGGCTGTTTGGGATTCATGGGTTAGGTTTAGGTCCGGGTCGGGTCGGGTACTGGCGGGTCGGGTCTGACCCGAATCCTACCCGCTAAGGGTTGGGCCGGTTCGGTTTGATCAGACCGGCCGGTCCGGTCCGGTTCAGTCTCAGGGTTGGGTTGGTTTTATTAATTAATTTGATTTAATTAATCAGTTAAATTTTACAATAGTTTTTAATGCTTTAAAAATTCATCCGGGATCCAATAAATTCCCGAAAAAATATCCCATGCTCGATTTTTAATTTTATACTAGAAAATATAATTTTTATCACATTTTAATATTATTTAATATCTTTTAAAAATTTATTTTAATCAGTCTACCTTAGTTTAGAATTACAGAAAATGCTAATTAAATTCCATAAAATTAAATTTAAAAATTCTTAAAATTTTCAGGTGATTACAATCTACCCCCCTTAAGAAAATTGCGTCCTCGCAATTTAAAGATTAAACTACTAGTAGAACAGAACTACAGGAATTAAAATTTACTTAAGATATACCTGCATCCTCGAATAAGTGGGGGTATTTCTGACGCATGATATCTTCCCTCTCCCAAGTAGATTCACCAGGTGAGTGTTGCTTCCATGCCACACGAACCAGTTTAATTGTATGCCCTCTCAGTGTCTTCTCACTGGTTCCAAGTATACCCATTGGTTGTTCTTCATATCTCAGGCTTGGGCCTACGGCGATCTCAGAATGATCCACTATGTGACTTGGGTCAGTCACATACCTTCTCAACTGTGAGACATGGAATACATCATGCACTCCCTCTAAAGATGGAGGTAATGCAAGACGATACGCCACCTCACCAATGCGCTCCAGAATATCAAAGGGCCCAATGTACCTTGGACTCAACTTGCCTCTGCTCCCAAAGCGAATGGTTCCTCGAGTAGGTAAAATCCTCAGGAATACATGTTCTCCTTCTTTGAACTCCAGTGGACGTCGGTGTGTATCAGCCCAATGCTTCTGCCTGTCCTGAGCAGCCCGAAGATGATTCTGGATTTGTTTAACCTTCTCCACAGTTTGCATCACCAACTCTGGTCCCAAGATTTGACGCTCTCCGACGTCACTCCAGCATATTGGCGATCTGCACTTCCTACCGTATAATGCCTCGAAAGGTGCCATCTTGATGCTTGCCTGATAACTGTTGTTATATGAGAACTCTACCAAATGCAGATGATCTTCCCAAGACCCTCCAAAGTCTAGCATGCAGGATCGCAGCATATCCTCCAAAATCTGGATTGTACGTTCTGATTGACCATCTGTTTGGGGATGATAGGTAGTGCTGAATTTTAGTCTGGTGCCAAGACTCTCTTGCATACTTCGCCAGAAATGTGAAGTGAATCTCGAATCTCGATCTGATACAATACTAACCGACACTCCATGCAATCTTACTATTTGTCGCATATACATGTCGGCTAGTATCTCCGTGGACTGTCCAACTCTAAATGGCAAGAAGTGCGCAGACTTAGTTAGTCGATCCACGATAACCCATACCGCATCTTTTCCACTGGGGCTCCTTGGGAATCCTGTGACGAAGTCCATGGTGATATGTTCCCATTTCTATTCTGGTATGGGAAGCGGCTGCAACATTCCTGCAGTCCTCTGATGCTCGGCTTTCACTTGTTGGCAGACTAAGCATTTCGCTACAAATCTGGCAATTTCTCTCTTCATTCCATGCCACCAATAATACTGCCTTAGATCTCGATACATCTTTGTTCCTCCTGGATGAACTGAGTATATGGAGCTATGGGCTTCAGTCATTAGCTCTTGTCTCAGTTCTCCATTTGGAACATATAGACGATCCCCGCACCTTAATGTACCATCCTCATGTATGCGAAGTACCGTCTGCAAGCCTGCTTCGGTCTTCTCTTTGAGTCTTCGAAACCTTGCATCAGTAGGCAGAGCTTCCTTAATCCTTTCCACGAGCGATGACTTCACTTCCAGATTAGCCAGCAAGCCACTATGCCTTGGTAGAATAACCTCTATCTGAAGCTCCTGTAGATCTTTCAATAGCTCAGGCTGCACCGTCAAGTAATAAGCTGTAGGCTTTCTGCTGAGTGCGTCTGCTACTACATTTGCCTTCCCTGGGTGGTACTGCAGATCTATATCAAAGTCCACCATCAACTCCAGCCAGTGTCTTTGCCTCATGTTAAGCTCCTTCTGGGTATATACATACCTTAGACTTTTGTGATCAGTAAAGATCTCCACCTTCTCACCATAAAGATAATGCCTTCAAATTTTCAGTGCAAATATTACAGCAGCTAGCTCCAGATCATGCGTTGGGTAGTTCTTCTCATGGACCTTCAACTGTCTCGATGCATAAGCAATAACTTTGCCGTGTTGCATCAAAACACATCCTAGGCCACTACCTGACGCATCGCTATAAACAACAAAACCGCCTGACCCTGAAGGAAGAGTCAAGACTGGTGCTGTTGTTAGACGCCTCTTCAATTCTTCAAAGGCCATCTGACATTCTTCTGTCCATGCAAAGTCCTGATCTTTCCGTGTCAACTTCGTCATTGGCTCTGCAATCCTTGAGAAATTTTCTACGAACCTTCTGTAATATCCAGCAAGTCCTAGAAAACTCCTCACCTCAGCAACTGATGTCGGTGTAGGCCAAATCTCAATAGCAGCAACCTTCTCTGGATCAACTGACAGTCCTTCTCCTGAGATAATATGCCCCAAGAATGGCACCTTATCCATGCAAAACTTACATTTACTGAGCTTAGCATAAAGCTTCTCCTGCCTCAACGTTTCTAGCACGATTCTGAGATGCTCCTCGTGCTCTTCGTGGCTTTTGGAATATACCAGAATGTCATCGATAAATACCACCACGAATTTATCTAAGTATTGATGGAAGACTCTGTTCATCAAGCTCATGAACACAGCAGGTGCGTTGGTTAAACCAAACGGCATTACTAAGAACTCATAGTGTCCATACTTGGTTCTAAAGGCTGTCTTCGGGATATCTTCCTTCCTCACCCTAATCTGGTGATAACCGGATCTAAGGTCAATCTTCGAAAATACCCTAGCTCTACTCAATTGATCAAATAAGTCATCAATGCGGGGCAAGGGATACCGGTTCTTAATAGTCACAGCGTTTAACGCCCTGTAATCAATGCACAGGCGAACTGTTCCATCCTTCTTCGGTACAAAAAGTATAGGTGCTCCCCAAGGTGAAATACTGGGCCGGATGAAACCTTTCTCCAGAAGTTCATCAACTTGCTTCTTTAACTCAACTAACTCCTTAGGTGCTAGTCTATAAACCGATGAAGTGATAGGTTCAGTACCTGGAGTTAAGTCTATGGTGAATTCTATTTCCCGATCAGATGGTAGACCTGGAAGATCATCGAGAAATACATCCACAAACTCTGATATAACTCTTGGGTAACTTGACTCCCCTTCTACAGTCAATACCCTAAGAGTTGGCTGCACACCTTGTTCTACAGCTCCTCGAAGAAATTCAAACTCTAAGTGTCCAGGTGGTCTGAATATAACTTTTCCAAGCCGACAATCAAAAGTAGCATGATACTGACTTAACCAGTCCATACCAAGTACCACATCATAGTCAGGCATAGAAAAGATCAAAAATTGGGCTCACATCTCTCTTCCACAGACTACTACTGAACATGATCTACAGATATCACTAACAGGTATGATTCCACCTTCCGTAAGAATTCTCTTAGTCTTCAGAAGGGGTGCAGTAGCTACTCTATGGGTGGCCACGAAGCTAGCAGCTATAAATGAGTGCGATGCCCCAGAATCAAATAAAGCTACAGCAGGTAATGAAGCTACTAAAATGGTACCTGCTATAACTTCTCCAGCAATAGCTTCTTCCTGAACAGCCAATGCAAAAGCCTGACCTCGTCCCTGAGCTGGACCCCTCTGATGACGAGCCTGCTGGAATAATGCTGCTTGAGGTGGTAATGGTGGTCTCGGCTGATATCCTCCTGGAGCTGGTGGTCTGACTCCTCCAACTCCCGTCTGCTGTGCTCCCACTGCTGGATAATCTGGCCTTGGTGCAGGTAGAGCTGGTCGTGGTGCTTCCTCTCGGCGTGCTGTGCAGTCCCTGGATAGATGCTGGTTGGAGCCGCAAACCAGGTACAGTCCCAATTTGCGTCTGCACTCCTTTTCAATGTGACCCAACTTGCCGCAGAAATGACAAGTAGGTAGAGTTCTTGGTGCTGCTCTCTGCGGTAGATTCCTCTGGAGTCGCTTTACAGAATCCCCTTGTGCTGCCTTGGATAGTGCTGAGGAAAATGGTCGCTTCAGGCTTGACTCCCTCCTGGTGACGCGCTCCATGCGTCGTGCTGCAGCAAGGACGTCGTTGTACGATATAGGGGCAACAGACCCAATCAACCTCTGAAGCTCGAACCTGAGTCCATCAAAGAATTTCTCCGCCTTCTCTTCTTCGGTAGGAATTAGAGAAGGGGCGAAACGACTCAGGCGAATGAATTCAGCATTATACTCCTCCACCGTCATGTTGCCCTGGATGAGGCGGTTGAACTTATCTCGGAGTTCTGATCTAGCAACGGCTGGGATATACATCTCTTGGAAGAGTCTGGAGAACTCCTCCCAAGTAACTCGGTCATGTCCGAGCCTCCTCTCTTCAGCTAGCCACCAGTGGTGCACGTTGTCCGTCAGTTGCATTCGGACAGCAGTCATCCATCTCTCCCGCGGAAGTTCAGCTGCTTCCAACTGATGTTGTGTATTTGTGAGCCACTCATGCACTTTAGTTGGTCCTTCCTTGCTCGAGAAGGTACGGGGCTTGAGTTGACGGAAATCAGTGATAGATCCCGTAGCTGGTCGCCTAGCTTGCGGGTTTGCCTGCTCCAATGCATTTACTAGGCTGTTTCTCAGGTTCTCTGCCTCTTGACGCTGCGCCTCCTGTTGAACTTGTTGTTGAGCTTGCATCATGGCATAGAACATCTGGAACATTTGCTGCCCGTCCATTGCTTGCCCTGGTGGGAAGGCAGGCATCTGTGGATTGAACTGCGGCGGTGGTGGGATATCATCGCACTTGAACCTTGAGTTATGCTGCTCATCGTATCCACTTTGAGAGGATTGACCCCTGTTCTCTGGTGTAACTCCATCTCCATAGGTAACCACAGCGTCTTGTGGTGTAAAAGGAACTTCTTCTCCATTTCTCGGATCCATCTTTCTGCATCCAAAATGAACTTTATGAGAACGTTTAGTAGAATCAAGCAGGATGCATAATCAAGTACTTAATTCGAATGCGATATAGAGTTTCAAAAATATTTCAACAAATGGATGAGATCCTAAGCCTATCCTATCCTTTACAGGTTTGTTTGGCCCCTAAGTTGAGACCAAACAAATTGTCGTAGACCTGCATGGGCCACCATAAAAACCATGTCACGCCCCAGTCCCAAAATATCGAGGAACTAGACACGTGGCATTGGCCAGCAGTACACACCGATGGACAAACCAATTTAATAGATCCATCGGGAATACTTAAGCTGTAATATAGGTCTACAATAATAAGTCAAAAACTAATCTCATCCACACACAGAATAGTAAGAACATCAGCAAATAAAGAAAGTACATCAAAGTCCAGTCTCAGCAGAGTATGTCGGGGAACAACCCGATAAGAGTCTAAAACACTGGTTCATCAGACCAGAACAAAAGAGTCCAAAATAAAGTATCTGAAGAGTACAAATGTCATAAGCTCAAGTAAAGTCTTCAGCCATCACCTCTGCTTCTATGTTAGGTTCTCCTTCAGCAACAGCTCCTGGTACAGCTTCAGCTCATGTCCCGTAAACCTCGGGATAATGCTCTTCTGCTAAACCTGGGGACATCATCCATTCCAGGTCCTCAGGGGACATAGCAAGGTACAAATAATACAAGCCAAAAATAGATGCAGTGAAATAGAAAATGAAATAAACAGGGTAACTACATAACCATCTATGTGAAAATGCAACTGAGAGCAACACTAGTACTCAGGCTGAGACTGCTACAAGCTCTGTGTCGGGGAGCCGGTAGCAGCAATATCTAGTAGTGGTCTAGCTCTGCTCGAGAGTCTACAACCTCACAATAGTAGTATATATATATATAACAGCCTGTGTGCCTCTCCCCACCCAATGTAACCACACGTCGCATGTCCATGTCACGTGAGATCAGAGCTAATGCAACAGTCATAATCTAAGAGTATAATAACTATGTCCATCCTGTATCCTATACAGAATCACCTTGAATATCTCAGGAAGATTCTGTCAATGTATGGTGTCAAGTGTCCTAGGTTATAGTGTACTTGATAAACAAGCACGAGAATATAAAGGGTCTCGAATGTCTAATACTAAATGACGTACACAACTCCGCGTACGGGGTTGGCACCCGACTGTAATCGGACGCTAAGTATGTCATACGGTCCTAGGTTATATCATACACACTAGTCACAGAAAATAGAGCAAGAGAACAAAATAAACTAATAAACTGCAATTTATGGCAAGGTACACTTGCCTAGGATTGGAATTCCAGTAGCGGTCCTTGTAACAGTGGGTTCAGCAATAACTCCTCCAAAAACTGAAATGAACATTACCAACAGTCTCAGAACATAAGAAATAGTTAGAAACGCCTGTCCTTAAGTCCAGTTTGGACACAAGGTCAAAAACGACATTTCTGGGCCATAGCTGGTCCATATGTGGGCCGCTTTGCACCGAAAACTGAGTCAGGGTCAAAGGTCTCCAAATCAGTCCAACTTAGTTCCAACAAGTCAGGAACATTGATACGAACCCAACGGAACTTCCAGAATTGGATTCCGATGAGCCGTTCTCAAAATCGCCCGTCAGGTGGAGCCTGTGGGGCCCACGATACGCAATTTTCCAACGTTCCCAGAATTGAACCAAACTTGACCCACAGGACCATCGTATTGCTACGAGTCCGATGGCGTAAGTTTCGTCTCAATCCGATGTGTATACACTAAGTTACAGCGAATTACATAGAAGTCGGATACGGGGCGTTGTCCGTGGATACGCGTTTGTTCCGGTGTGCACGCACACCCGAATCAGCTTCTGCGAAATCCCGTACGTCCGTATCTACGACGCGCACGTATCTGTAAAGACCGCACGCGACCAAGTCGTCCCGTTTGGCGGGACGTACTTGATTCCAGGGTGAAACAGGGCTAAGTTTTTCCTGTTTTTGGATCGCGGTTCGCGATCACTACAGGTCGCGATGCCCCGAGCGGTTTGTCCGGGCACCGAGAGGATCATACAGGCTATGCGAAGAAATTTACGGAATATAAAACAGAGCTACGAGTCAAAAGTTATGGATACCTGAACTGGGTTCAATAAGTCCGATTAGTGCGTGTCAAACTCGAGTCTCCGTGTCCTGGATCCGTGTCCAAGCTGTGTCCGAGCTAGGGCAGAGTTTCTGCGACACTGGAAGTAGGGTTCAGTCCAGCGGTGGTCGGGAAAGGCTCGGGGAGGTCCTGGGCGGCCGGCTGGTGAGGTCTGGAGGCTGGGGCGAGGCGGGGAGGTGCCGGAGTCGGGGGTTCCGTTCTTGGGAGGCGGTTGCGGTTCAGGTTTCGAGCCGTCGGCCGGAGAAGAAAGGAAAGGCGTCGGGTTCTGGGGAGTCCGGCGTGGTCGAGGGCGGCCACGAGTCAGTGCTGGAGAGCAGTGGACGGCGCCGGTGGTTCGGTTTGCTCAATTAGGTGGAGGTGGCCGGAGTTTGAGGGATCAGCCGCTGTGGTTGGGGAAGAATGGAGTTATATAGAGGAGAAAGGAGGAGGACGGATGGCGGTTCAGCCGAAATAGGAAGAGGGAGAGGCGGGGGTTTCCATGGGAGAGGAAGCGGACAGTCTCCGGCGGCCACGGCGGCGGAAACGGCCGCCGGAGGGGAAGCGTCGGGCTGTTTGGGATTCATGGGTTAGGTTTAGGTCCGGGTCGAGTCGGGTACTGGCGGGTCTGGTCTGACCCGGATCCGACCCGCTAAGGGTTGGGCCGGTTCGGTTTGATCAGACCGGCCGGTCCGGTCCGGTTCAGTCTCAGGGTTGGGGTGGTTTTATTAATTAATTTGATTTAATTAATCAGTTAAATTTTATAATAGTTTTTAATGCTTTAAAAATTCATCCGGTATCCAATAAATTCCCGGAAAAATATCCCATGCTCGATTTTTAATTTTACACTAGAAAATATAATTTTTATCACATTTTAATATTATTTAATATGTTTTAAAAATTTATTTTAATCAGTCTACCTTAGTTTAGAATTACAGAAAATGCTAATTAAATTCCATAAAATTAAATTTAAAAATTCTTAAAATTTTCAGGTGATTACAGCCTCCATGTCCTATTCTCCTTGATATGTACGTCCACCTCTCTGTCCTCTGCCTCCTAGGCCACAACCAAACTTGCGGGATTGAGTGAAGTTGTAACTGAGGTGCCATTTCTTCCTGCAATTGTAGCACTCCCTGTCATCGTTGATGGTAGTACTAGGAATCACCAATACCGAGCGGACAGCTGGTGAGGTATCGCCTTTCATCACTTTCTGTCAGATCTCCTCTTGCTCCATCAATGCAACAGTCTCATCCAGAGATGGAAAAGATGGCAGATGACATATTGCTTCCCTCCTAGTCTCAAACTGTGGGTTCAGACCCTTGAGAAAATGATCCATACGACTACGCTCAAGGTACTATTTTCCAAAGAGAATATCTGACGAATTTTGCAATGATAGTGGATCATAGTGATCCAAGTCCGCCTATAAGCGACATAGCTCCACTGCATACTAGAGTATTGTATTCTCCCCCTGTGTGGTAGCATCAATATTTTTCTCAACTTCCATCATCATCATGACACTCCCAGCTTCAGAGTACATTACAACCAATGTCGTGCAGACATCAGTTGCACTGCAGATTTACTCCACCATCCTAACTATAGATGGAGTCACAGAAGTCAGCAGCGAAGAAACCACTAAAAAATTAAGATGACTCCATGTGCTCCACTCAGCACTCGTCTTATCCTTTGGCTCAGTGCACTATCCTTTCACATATTTTTTAATCCTCTTGGTCTTAAGGTTCAACAGCCCCCTCCTAGACCAACTTAGGTAGTTTCTCGTCCCCTTAAGTTTGATGTCATTGGATAGCAACTCTATCTTCTTTATCACTTGCGACAATTCTGGTGTAGGCACAACTGTCCTACTAGATGAGGTCTCCTCTAATTTTCTTGAATTACCCTGTCCACCCGCTCTAGTATCTCTTTCAAATCCTGACTAGTCACAGGTGTTCCCATCTCCACAGTTGCACATAAGAACGAGGTCAAATGTAACTCAAACATGTGTCATACGCCAACATACGATCATGACTTTCACCATCTATCTGTACATCCCCAAACTCATGCTACATGAGAAATGCACGATGGATAGAACTTGTCGGAACTAGGACTAAAAATAGAGATTTATGTAAAACTTTCCAGGAAGTATGCTCTCTAATCTCAGAATCCACATTGAGATCGAAATCAGAGGATCACACAAGAGTTTATTTCTGATTATCCATGATCCAACGACAGGTTTGACGACACCCGCAGGTAAACCCGCAGAAAACGTCGACGACACCCGAGGATGGGGGGAGGTGTGGGGCTTCCATGCAGAGAGGAAGGCGGGGGAGGGGGGCTTCCAACCCGGTAGAGGAAGGCGGGGGGGGGGGGGGGGGGTCAAGAGGAAAGGAAATTCTCCTTGTTTTTTTTAATTTTTTTTGGAAAAGGGATTCAGAGCTTTGGCTCTGATACAATGTAGAAAGACTTAATTTTTATTTCACAAAGAGGGGATCCATATATATAGGAGGAGGCTAGTCTCCTCCTTACTTTCTATCCAATATGGGACTAAATAAGTTCCCATGACTCAACATAATTCATGTTTGTAGTAGCTAGTTTTACGTTCTACTTCTACTGATGATATTGAGTTAATATTAGACCCAAAAAAATTCTCACAGAACTATAGACTTATGACGGGAATTGAGGGTTAAATATGGATGCACACAATGCCCATCTTATGAAGTAAAATATAAAATCGTGCAACAATATTTTATTTTATTTTATTTTTAGAATCCACTTTTAAGCGCAAGACGAAATTTAAACATGTGTTGCTTTGATACGTTGAAAAGTCTTCCAAAAAAAATATACTCACATATAGTGCTTTTTAACATATTAATGATGACCCAATTATCTAGTATCTAATATCCACGGTCTTGTCAGTTGCTATTCGATATTTTGCTAACAGATATCGAAATTGAATAAGCTATTATTTATGCATTTGTCCTTTTCTAGAAAGACAAGCTGGTATAAAACATTAAACCACTTTGCACTTAAATATTATCAACTCTGGTCTATGTTCACTTTGCTATCATCACCTTTTTTTTTGTCATATTGATACAACCTTAACCTTATAAGATAGGTCGATTATTTTGGTAGAGTTCAATGTGACTTAGGTAGAAATAGAACCTATTTTGTACGAATATCGATACGATTATAGAGTCACTAATGTCATGGCACACACGATGCGTGTGCAACACGTTTTAAAAAAAATTGATAACATTTTATGTAGCAAAGATAATATACAATCAAACTTATTTAAAAAATATTATTTTTTGATAGGATATTTTTAATGTTAGAAATGTTGAAACCATCTTATTCAACAAAGAAAATATCCAGCCAAACTTACTGAACAGAAATATTAATTTTCAAATAAAAAATCATACAGCTGACAAAATTAATAATTTGAAGAATTAAGCTTTACAACTCATACAAAATATTATTGAAAAATCCATAACTCATACAAAAGTATTAGAATGAGGTTTTGCTTTTTTTAATTGTCAGTGTCATTTTGAAGGAAAGGATTACATAGATGTTACAGTAAAATATTTGAGTATTTTAAATTTTACAAACTAAGATATAATTACATATGGATATGTATAAAACTTGAAGGTTCAAAACTTTAACCATGTGACTTTGATTTGTCAAGGGAAGCAAAGTGATTCTATCATAGTGGAGGATGACATTTGGATATTTTTATATGGATTACCAACCGTTCACGTACGAATTTGTAGGGATTAATGATTGTATGCATGAAA
>JAYESA010000017.1:37212919-37220419 GCA_036927795.1 Iris macrosiphon | reverse complement strand
TTTCATGCTGGACTCACTACACGTTTTTGTGCACAGACTTACTCTTAGTTTAGATTTCTTGCATCTTACAGTTATTACTATCTTGCTTCTGATATCTATGCATCTTTATCTTTATGCACCAGTGATATGTATATTTTCTTGTTTATACTTTATTTTCTTCACCTTGCTACTTGCTACAACTGTTTTATAGTTTTTATCATTTAACTGGAACTGCTGTTAGAGGTGTACTTGCTCCAGTCCTGACTGGACATATTTTTTTCAGAGTATCCGGAGGATTGGTATTCGACGGTTTATGGACCTCAGCCTATCGATGGTGCAGACAGGGACCCCCTAGTTTAGGAGTAATTTTCGAGTTGGTAGCCGGGATCACTAGGACCTGTTGTTTTGATTAGCTTTTAGTACCTGATTTGTCTCCGATTTTAGATTGAGACCTTGTATTGTATATGATTTTCGATGATGTATTATTCTTATTATTGTGGTTGTTTTTAGTTGTAGTTGTTTAGACTTTGTAGTTGTTTGTCTTCTTTGTTATCTTATCGTGCTTAGATTCGTGATTGAGTACTTGTGATTATCATTATGATATTGCTCCTCCATTTGGAGTAGAGATCTTGACAGGTTTATATATTGATTGCGTGAGATTATTATCTAGATATTAGACCTAGACAGCGTTCTACCATCGATGCTGTGGCGTAGGCTGGACGTACCCACGACTCATGTCCGATTTTTCGGGTGCGGGTCATGACACATTTTTGGTGGCGGCTCCATGCAGGTCTCGATTCGCAATTAGTGCGATGTCGTGGTGGTACAACAACTTAGTTGTACTGCTGCGAGCCTGCTCTAGGATATAGGATCTAGGATGAGAGTGTACTCAATCACGACTAGGAATAATTCTAATCTAATTATTCTAAAATTGCTTCCTTTTAAAATATTACTGTCCTTCTTTGATGATATCGTATCTTGCGCCGTATTGACTTCTTTTGATCTGTGTTCAGGATGCCTCCGAAGACACGATCCTATCGTACCATTCTAGCAGTTGCCACCGAGAGGTCTGCTACCTCTCGTCCAGCTCGTATTCAGGGAGCCGCTACCGCTCCACTCACCACTCCTGTGGTTGAGGGAGCATCTACTTATCTCGGGGATCCTCCGCCACTTGTCGATCCGAGGACTACCCCAGTCGTTCCGGTGGTTCCTCCACCACTTCCTGCACCAGTAGACGCCGTGCAGTTGTTTGCATTCTTTAGGGAGATAATGGATGCGCAACACCGTCAGGTGGATGTGATAAGGCTGGGTATTGAGAATGCCCACCAGGTGGCCATGACGGCAGTGGACAAGGTGGCACAGATTCAGCCACAAGCAGATCAGATTCAGCGTCCGAGGTCGGGCAGTATCATTGACTTCTAGAGGATGCGGCCCAAGGAGTTCCGGGGTATAGAGGGAATCCTGTACGCAAATGACTGGATAGAGCAGATTGAGGGCATCTTCAGGCTGGCACAGATTCCAGACAGCATGCAGATAGAGGCAGCGGGCAGTCAGATGTTCGACCTCGCTTTGATGTGGTATCGCACTGATACGAGGATCGCGGTGCTAGGGCTTACTTGGGAGGCTTTCAAGAGGCTTTTTAAGGAGAAGTTTTTCCCATATGTGGCTCTCAGTGCTTTGGAGAGCCAGTTCGAGGCACTCGTCCAGGGGAGCATGATGGTGGACGAGTACGCAGCGGAGTTCTGTCGTCTGGGCAGATTTGTGGATGGCTTGAGTGAGGCAGCAAAGGCGAGAAAGTTTCGCAAGGGCTTGGTCATGGCGGTCAAGTCTTTGACTAGGAGCGACCATGAGACGACTTTCGAGCAGATAGTAGGAGACGCTCAGAGGGCAGAGGATGACTTGGAGCTCAAGTCCAAGAGAGACAGGGATAATTCAGGCAGTGCGAGTGGTAGTACGGGACCGACTAAGCGTCCCCATGGGCAGAAGACAGTGCAGCAGGGTCAGGATCAGAGGGTGCCCACTTGCTCTTAATGCAGGAAGGCAGGACACACTTGGGATGTTTGTAGGAGGAGGCTGAAGGTGTGTTTGTTTTGTGGATCCGCTGGTCACTAGATGCGAGATTGCCCCACTGCACCTCCATTGGGTGGAGCACAGGATCAGAGAGTTGGAGTTAGGCCACCTGTGGCACAGCATCATGCCTCGCACCAGCAGAGGGATACACCCTAGCAGGGCAGGGCTTATGCGTTGACGGTCGAGGAAGCCGATGCTACTGGTGTCGGGTTAGCAGGTCTGTCTCTTTGTTCTTCTTTCTGTCCTTTTCTATTCCTTGTGGTGTGCTTCATTAGTACCTGTTAGACTTTCTTTGTGCTGTGGTAGATAGTGTAGTGACCATGATTGAGACTGTGATAACACGACCAGTAGGACCCTAATCTTGCATGTTGTTTAGGTAGAATTTCTTAACTGTGATTGTTGGGGGTTTGACCTAGAGGGGGTGCGATTGACTTTAAATTTCGAGGACAAAATTTTCTAAGGAGGATTGGCTTGTCACTACCCCATTTCTAGAGCCGGATATTTTTTTATTTTAATTTAGTTAATTGTGTATTATTTGTAATTAATTTTATTTATATTTAATTAGTAATTGTATTATTTTTATTTGATTATTTTAGGGTTTTGGCTAGCCGGGACCCATGTCCGACCTAACCCACACCCTTGTGAGACCTATTTTTGGGTTTAGAATTATTATTATATTTTTAGTAGGTTAGTTGGAGTGATTGGTAGTTAGTTTGAGTGCTTTTGGAACCCGAAACCCAAAACCCAAGTGAGTGGAGGGCATTTTGGTCATTTGGAACTATTCTAAACCCTTCTTTGTGGTGTGGTCGGCCCCTCCTTTCCCAGACCAGCAGCATACACAGCAGCCCATTTCTTCTTTATTCTTCCTCTTCTTCTTCTTCTTCTTCTTCTCCACTCTTTCTTTCTTCTTCTTTCCTTCTTCCAAACTCAAGCAAGTAAGTTTTCTCCATTTTCTTTCCTTCCTCCTTCCATTTCTTCTACTTATGTGAACCCTAACCCTACATTTTTCCCCAACCTAGGTGGGTAGAGCTTAGATTGGTGTTGGAGCTTGGATTGGTGTAAAACCCCTTCCTAAAAATCGTATATACCCTATTTATTTATTAATTATTAATTAAATTATAGTAATTAGGTCTAAATAAGAGAATTAGATTTTTAATAATTTTTATGTTAGGTGTTCGGGCACTTAGAGGACTTATGGGACCATCAGAAATTTTTAGGAATTTATTCCATGTAGGGGATCCCTTGAGCTGTTGCTAGCCTAATGATGTGCAATACCCTAATCTATAAATTTTCTTATGAGTATATATATAATATATATGTATATACAAATATATATATATATATGTATATATATATTTATAAAGGAAAAGAAAGAAAGCAAAAGAAGTAATTAACTAATATAATAATAATAATAATAACCATTACAACTACTACTAATAGGTAGCAGCCAACTTGAATAAAAGCAAGCAAGCGGCCAACAAGCAGCCACTTAGCATTTCTATATTCCTTAGCAACTTAATACTCAAACCACTTCGTTTTGCTTTTGCTTTAGACTCAACTTGCAGAGAAGGACCGCCCCATAGTATCAGCAACTTTAGCTTTTTGCTAAAGCCATTCACCCGCAGATTCCTTGCTGTCACCACAGCAACTTAGACAGAGTCGGGAACATGTCCACCAATGCAGAGTCGGGAACTCCTGGAGGCATTTGTAAGGTGGCCTGACGAAAACGTTCGATGAAGATGCGAACGTCTTCCTTTTCCTTTTGCTTGACTTCGATGAGAGAGGACATAGACATGTCCATTCCTCCCTCGTAGAACCGTGTGAAGAATAAAGTTCTGAAGTCTTCGAAGGAAGTGATGCAGTTATCCGCCGAGCTGCGGTACCACTGATAGGCTACTCCTGAGAGGCAACCTTTGAACACTCGAGTAAGGAGGGCGTCGTTCCCTTGTAGCAACACCGTCATCATGCTGAAATAATTCATGTACTGGCTCGGCGATGTTTTTCCCTCGAACAGGGCCATGGTCTGAGGTTTGTACCTTGGCGGGAAAGGGACTTCCTCCCAGATAGCTGGGTAGGGCTGGTTGATTCCCAGTTTCTTGAGCTGATCCTTATGTTTCAAGGCGTCAAACTGGGCCTTCAACTCCCGGACTGCCTGCATCGGATTTTCAGTCGGAAGCGGGGCCATGGAGTGGTGCGGAGTTGGTTGTATCGTAACCCCAGCGGGAGGTAAGGCATTCTCTGAGTGAGGAAGCGGAGGAACTTCTGACTCTTGATCCAGCACGGGCTCTTGGCTCGGGTGGGATGGTGGTAAGTCCACCCCCACACATATCTGAGTCGGTGGGACCGATGCTTGAGCTATGGTAGCTGCGTGCTGAGTTAGCATCATCTGGTGCATGTTTTCCATCATGGATTGCATTTGTTGCAGAGATGTTTCCAGCGTGGTGAGGCGTTGTTCCGCGTCTCCTGACGGTGAAGCTTCCTCGCGTTCATCTTCAACGGCATAGGCTCCCATCTCCCTGGGCGTCATTGAAGGATTAGTATAGGTCGCTGTAGAAGTCGACTCTACACTTTCTGCTTCTGATTCTTGGCGACCCCCAGCGTCGGAATCGGAAGAGGATGGAGCTGGCTGTCGTGACTTTGCGCGAGTGTTCTGGAATACTCCGGCTTCAGTGTCACTGAACCTCCTTCGGCTCGGGGGCTTGGAGGGATGTTGTCTTGAACTCGACCCTCCTCTACGCAGGTGTGAGGCCATGTTTACAGGCGCATGTGCGGGTTCCCCTCCTTGGAAAGACAGAGAGTAGCCCAATCGGTCGAAGACCGATCGTTTTGTTTTGGGACAGCAGCAATTAATCACAACCTTGTGGCTATTACAATGATGCTCGCTAGGAGGCGTAATAGACATGTTGGAAGGTCCCCTCTCTTTACGCTTCTGGACTAGATATTTGCGTAGGTCAGGAGGAGTTGCCGGAGAGGCCCTTAGTCGGCCATTGGTTTCTCGCGTGATCCGGAGGGTAGGCATTCTGTTCCTTCGCTGGCGTGGAGGCCGAGAGGTTAAGTAGCCTGCCGCTTGCTTTCCTTCGCGGAGATCACAGCGCTCATCTGGTTTACCGTAGAGGTCAGATGATGTCTTGCGCGTGGAGCGAGATCTGTTCTTCCGTCTTGGCGCCGAGGCACCATCGGAAGTTCTGTCTGTACCGCGCGGAGCGGGAGACAAATTTCTATGCGTAAAGCGCAGTGAAGGCTTCTGGGTTAGCGCTGAGGCTTCGCCCAAAGTTTTGTCTTTACCGCGCGTAGCGGGAGACTGTTTCCTACGCGTAAAGCGCAGTGGATTCTTCGGGGTTAGCGCTAAGGCTTCGCCCAAAGTTTTGTCTGTACCGCGCGTAGCGGGAGACTGAATTTTATGTACGGGGCACGGAGGGAGCGTCGCTACAACCTCGTTGGCCGAAGAGATCGGAGAGATCGGAGAGATCGGAGAGTCCGGAGAGATCGGAGAGTCCACAGGAATAGTAGAGGATGTCTTGGGCATCCACACATTGCGCAGCTTCCTGTTGTCCTGGACGGAGAGAGGGCGAGAGCTACCCCCGGCTCGAAGCATGTCTTCGTAGGCTGACTGGTCGAACTGAACGACCAGCGTCTTCTTCACGGTTCCCACGGATACCGTATCGTGTTGAGCAATTACTTCCTCGTCAGAAGAGAAAGATGTCCCCAGCAGAGTCGCCATCTTGTTTGTGGTATTAAACGAAAGGAATGAAATTGTATTTCAATGACGGGGTTTATGCGAAACCCGCGCCCTTCTGTTTACAAACAAACTTGTACAATGTAATCCTATACGAGGATGTGGGAGTACAATTTATTTAATCTGGGTATAAATTGCTATAGGTATCTGATCTGCGGTCGATCACTTTAGCCCTTGGACCACACGATGTTGAAGAAGTGCCGTGGAAGACAGGTAGCAGCTTCGAAGGTTGCAGAAGAGGTTGGACGCACGAGGCCAAGGTCGTCGATCCCTGCTCTTTGCCTGCTCTCTGGGCTCTCTCTCTCTCCCTCTCTCTTTCTCTCTCTCTCTCCTTGGACGGTAATTCTCTCCTGGATGATAATTCTTTTTCTGCCCTTTTTCCCCATTGATAGGGGTCTCTATTTATAGAGTTTTGGTGACAGTGACCACTCCGTCGATGTAAAAACCGAGGAGTGGGAAGTACAACACCCTTTTACACAACGGTTAAAGTAACCAATGCCTGCGTATGGATGATCTTTTGAATGAGCGTATGACGCGGGTCCAACTAAGGGAACACAACGCGTACTATTGCTACGAAGATCACGGCGTAAGAGCCACGCAGGTAGGTATCCCGTGTGTAGAAACGGTTGGCGTAGAAGCCAAATGACTGTCACCCTGGCACAGAGGCCAGATAGGCATAGAAGCCGAAATAGGCGTAGAAGCCGGATAGGCGTAGAAGCCGGATAGGCGTTGAAGTCGGAGAGGCATTGAAGCCGGAGAGGCATTGAAAGCCGGATAGGCGTTGAAGCCGGAGAGGCGTTGAAGCCGGAGGGGCGTTGAGAGCCGAAGAGGCGCTGAAGCCGGAGAGGCGTTGAAAGCCGGATAGGCGTTGAAGCCGGAGAGGCGTTGAAGCCGGAGGGGCGCAGGTCTTGAATGGGCGTAGAAGCCGCTGCGTACCGTGCCCAAGTGCTGACGTGGACGTCTTTAGCCAGAATCACGGCTTTCGAAGATGTAATCAAATCTTCTACAGAGATTTGCCATTATCTTGTGCATTAAATGCGAAGACGTATTTCGAAGGTCTGCAGCCCTTCTGTGCATCCGTTTGCAGAGACGTGCTTTGACTGAACCTGTCACCGCTCCGTGCAATTAGACGTAGAGACGTGCCTCGAGCCCCGTACGATGTGCAGCTTTTGACGTGGCAGGCGGTTTGTCTACTGCGGAGCGTAAACCGGCTTATGCCTGCCTGTGTAAAACAATGCAGCGTATCCCTCTGTACGCAAAAGAGCGGTTTATGCTGAGGGGACGTCAGTAAACGATGGTTCGGTGGTATCTTAACCCAATCCTCTGCATTAAATGCAGAGATCCGCCATCATACTGTGGTGTGCGTCCCGAGGGGTCTGTGCCTGTTTCCAGCCGTCGTCTGGGTCGCCGTGCAGCACTTTTTGTCAGGAGTCAGAGGCCAGGTTTACTGCGTGACTTGACAGGTTCATTTCGGGGAGGACGAAGCGTTCCTCGTACGCTATTTTAATGCTGCTTTGAGAGCGACTGAGTTTTTACGCCCTGGAGGCGATGGGGGGGTCCCGTCTACGCCGAAGCGGTTTTGGACGCGCTGCACCCTTGAGCTCTTACGCCTGATGGCACTGAAGGCCTTTGCTTGCGCTGCTCTGTATCAATACGCCGCGTAGCTTTTGCCAGCGTATTTTTCATGCTTCTACAGGGGGTTTGACCTAGAGGGA
>JAYESA010000017.1:37182919-37207919 GCA_036927795.1 Iris macrosiphon | reverse complement strand
TTTATGTTTGGCATTTTTGGTTTGTGCGTTTTGCTCGGTTCTTTCGCAGGTACTCTCTGTTTTGGGGAACGGTTTTCGCACTTTCGTTCCCAATAAAGTGGTATCAAAGCCAGGTTCTAGTATTTCAGAAGGGTGTCAGGAGTTGATAGGCAAACAAAGGAAGAGAGATGGACGCGAAGTCGGTGCGCAAGATAAACCTGAACGGTACCAACTATCATTACTATATGAGCAAGATGATAGATCTGCTATTTGTCAAGAAGCTGCATCTGCCGGTATTTGCTTCCGAGAGGCCTAGTGACAAATCCGAAGAGGACTGAAATTTCGAGCATATACAGGTGTATGGGTACATCGGACAGTTCGTTGACGAGAACGTGTACAACCATGTTACCAGTATTGAGCACGTGAGGACACTGTAGGATAAGCTAGAATCTTTGTATGCGAAGAAGACCGGAGTAAATAAATTATTCCTGATAAATAAATTGTTCCTGATTCGGATGATGATGGTTCTGTGGTACAAAGATGGGGCATTACTTACGGATTACTTGAGTGAGTTATAGGGCGTGGTTGACCAACTATCCTCGATGTGAGTCAAGTTCGATGACGAGGTTTAGGGACTAAGGCTGTTGTGTATATTGACAGACTCGTGGGAGACCGTACAAGTTTCTATGATCGCTTCTGCTCTGGAAGGCGTGGTCAGTCTGGACTTTGACAAGAGCGAGATACAGCATGAAGAGATGCGGAGACATTCTCAGGATACTTCATCCATATCCTACTCAGAGGCACTTTTTCAGAGAGCTGCGAAAGGGGTAAAAGCAGGGGTCCAGGCGTTGGCAGAGACAAATACAGGGGAAGGTCCAAGGGTCGGTACGAGGACTCAGAGTGTTACCATTGTGGCAAGAAGGGCTACATCAAGCGAAACTGTTTTGAAGAGAGAAGAAGGACGACAAGGGAAAGAAAAGTGAGAACACTACAGCGGCGGCCTAGACACATGGAGGCGACGTGATCATTGTAGGTGACGAGGTAATTATGAACCTCCCCTACGATGACAACTCTTGGCTGGTGGACTCAGGTGCTTCAGTGCACGTATCTCACAACAAGGCACTATTTGCTACAAACACAACAGGCGACTGTGGAGTGTTGAAGATGGACAATGGAGATGTGTCGAAGGCTCTATGAAACACAAATATACCTCATCAAACAAAAACAAAAAAATAAAATATATATATATATATATATATATATATATATATATATATATATATATATAATTTTTTTTTGATGAGGTATTTGTGTTACAGACTCCTGGTCCGAAGGCCTACAAACTCGGTCTGAAGGCCCACTACATCCCAATCCGAAGGCACCACACACAGACTCCCGGCCCGAAGGCCTACAAACTCAGACGAAGGCTCACCACATCTTGGCCCGCACCGCACCTACACCGCAAGTGCGCTACGCCCAGGAGGCTCGAACCCGCAACCTCCAGGGTAATATGCATCGGTCTTAACCACTAGGCTAGACGTCATCTGCATATATATATATATATTCTTGTTTATTCTAATATTTGTTATTTATGTATTATACTTAGTATATTAAGACAAAAATGGTTAGATGGTGCAATTTTACTTAATCTTTTAAACAGTTTAGTTCGACTAGTAAAATCGATTCGAACTGAACATGTTAGACCTAAAATGCTTCGTTTAAAAGTTTGGTCTGACTAGTTGAACCAATGAACCACTATAAGTTGTATGAACCATGTGAATCGTTCAAACTGGTCACATACGTTTTGATAAAACGATCATGGTTAGATGAAATACTAGATTTAATTAATGATTTTTTTGTAGAAAAATTCAATATCGAGAAAAAAGAAGCTAGATCAAGTTTACCTTAGAACCGATATAAATCTCTAGTCCAAATTGTCAGTATTATTCAACCTGTACTAATTGATTAAAGCTATTAATTAGATCGTGAACCGTGTGCTCTAATGGTTTGGTCATTGGACTTGTGTAAAATGGTGTGTTAACCTGAAGTTTTTAGGGTAATTTAGACTAACCTCTCATGTATTTTAGGTTTATTAAATGGACATCCCTTATTTTAAAAATTGTTACACGGACCTCTCCTATTCTTTTATGTTGTACGGGTGGTCAGTGTAATAACCCTTTACATAAAACATAAAATATAGAAAAAATTCGTGTACTTAACATAAAACATAGGGGAGGTTAGTATAATTATATTCAAAATAAGGGAGGTCTGTTTAATCAACCTAAAACATAGGAAAGATTAGTGTTAATAATCCAAGTTTTTTTAAACGTGTGTTAAAATTAATTTTTAGCACATTGATTAAAACACAGTTAAAGTCTAAATTACTCTTGAAACCCCAAGTCAATTGTCGGCGCTAGCTAGTCTCCTAAATCTCGGCCATGCAACCAATTATGGTATTGAACATGATTTGATTAATTCAGGAAAGCGAATCCTCACATAGTATAGAAATCAAAAAAATATTCTTCCATTAGTCACCCAAAAGATTTGGCTGATGCAATCTCCCATTATTGACATCTAACATGGCAGCTGACATGGTATCTGACATAGCAAATTTTAATTCAAACAATTTATTGTCCAATAATTTAGATGACGAATAGTCATTTTTGAGTCATACGTGCTCCTTCTTAATTACCATACAAAAACCCTCCTAAATGAGTAGTAGTTTCCTTAATAATGTCAATCCAAGATCCTATATATAAAGCATAGCTATTGGGGTCATCTCCCTCCCTGTGGGTGTTATAGGTGCCATTGATCCGTACTTTTTCTTGGGTTACAATTAGGGTTTGTGCATGCATATATGGGGACGATGGGTTCGTCTGCCCTGTTCCCGCCACCGCTTAGTGTACTTCTCGTCGAACACGACCTTACTTGTTTGCTAGAACTGAGGAGGCTGTTGTCGCTTTGCAACTATAGTGGTTGGTTTTTTTCTTTTTTCCACCTTTTCTAAAGTGCATATTTTGCATCAATATGATAGGCAGTCGAATAATTGTAATAACTTTTGGTCTTTAATTGCCGCTTTTCTTGAACTGGGGTTATGGTTTTGCTGTTGCAACTTGCAACTTGCAAGAAGTCCAAGAACGGACAGGAAGTGCAATAACCTGACAAGGAAAATTCTTGGAATTTTTGCACTTGGTGCAACCCCAACATGCTAATATTTTCGTACGACTGCACCAATTTATGATATCTTAGACTAGTCTGACATTGTGATCTTTTGATCCATATATAAACTGGATCCGCCCAGGAGTTTGGGTTGTCCTATCCGGGGCGGACCTACATGGGGGACGAATGGGAACAGTTGTCTCCAGGAAATTTTTGCTTTCATGATAAATATTCATGTTCTTATTAAAAAAAATTCATTAATTTTATGATTTGCCGCCCCTAAAATTTGTAATTTTCAATTTCTATATACATATTTACATAAGATTTTACTTTATCCTTCATAATTTTTATCAATTTTATGTTTTGTCCCCTTCGAACTTTATTTAACATACGCCTCTTATCCTATCCAAAGCTATTTTTTTTTTTTGGAATTATCTTATTAGAGAAATTAATTTATTAATTCCTTAATTGGGTATTTCTATTTATAGATTTTTCTACTAGAGTTGTTTATAATTTGAAGTGGCAGCAAATTTCGTAGATTAGGTAATTAGCTAGATTTAGAATATTAGAAAATTTACTCAATCTCCTTAGATTAGGTAAATATCTATATTTAAAATATTTCAGAAATCTACTCAATCTCATCTTGTAAGTATATATATAGTTAATATTTATTTAATAAAATCAAGCCATTATTTTTGAATCTCAATCTTCCTAATAATATGAATCAATTTTTCTATTTGTCTCCCACAAATTTTGGGTGATGCCATCTCCCTCTGACAACAAGCAGTTTTTAATCCAAAAAATTAATCACCCAAAATTTTTAATACTAATATTAATATTAATTTTAATGTTAAAATTTGTGACATGTCACCTGTGTGTGTCCGTGCCCGTGCACTCATAGTATCGATCGTGATACTGACAAGTATATTTTCTTGGACGTGCGCGCAGTTACATGTTGCAGGGACGCAAATGAAGCACAATCTATTATACAATCCAACGAAGAGGCATTCTTCGATATCGTATTATGTGAGGTTCACTTGTCCGGAATGAGCGGAGTCGACCTACTCGAAATCCTCGTTCACAAGACGGACATTCCAGTCGTCAGTAAGTAGCACTAGCACTTCTTCCCTGAAAACTTTACGACCATTTTCTTCTCGATCGATCGATCGGTCTTTAATTTTATACTCACGCAGTGATATCTTCTGATTTGGCTTATGATGTGGTGAGGAGAGCAATAACACTCGGGGCCAGTGACTATTTAGCGAAGCCGGTTCTAATGCACTCCCTAAAGCACTTGTGGAGGCATCTACAAGGGAAAGACAAGTGGAGGAACTACATTCTAAAGTACGGCACTTCAGAACTTGGGAGAAAAGTAGTTAAGGAGGAGGAGATCATCGGAACTTCAAGATTTCCGAAAACTATTATAAAAGTTAAAGAGGAGAAGATGGATGCCGATGTCAATGATGGCTATACTAGGCATCCTTCAAGCTTTCTGAGACAAATTAAAGAGGAATTAATCGATGGCGATGAAGAAGAAGAAGAAGAAGAAGAACGAAGAAGAAGGGGGTCGACCGTGCCGTCGAAGAAGAAAACCAGAATGACGTGGACACCGGAGCTCCACCAGATGTTCGTCAGCGCAGTCAATCAACTTGGGGCCAACGGTATGCATGAGGCACCATCTCATCTTTTGATCATTAATGTATATGAATTGCTCAAACATTTTATGTGCGCAGCTTTTCCAAGGGACATATTGCGAGTGATGAGAGCTCCGGACTTGACAAGTAGACAAGTTGCGAGCCATTTGCAGGTTTTACTAGCTCTTTAACTTCAACTACTAAAACATATATAGATTTCGATAGTGAAAATATATGAATCTGTAGGCTTAATTTCTCTGCAACATGACAATAGTAGGAAGCCAAATGCTTGAAATTCATAAACTATATAGCCTACTCCTCTTGCATACAACAGTACAATCACTTAATAATAACTGTGTTTTGTGTCTTGATCAAGGATCCAAAGATCGGCTGATACCGATACGTAACGGCCGTTTCAGGTCGGTTTTGGACATACCCGATACGAAATCCGCCCAAAGTATTGGTACCCATCGATGAAGCTTGATATCGGTCTACTGTTGAAAGTTTCCGTAAATATCGGCCGATATTTCGGTGTTATAATTGTATAGGCTTTAAGTTTTATATTTTATTTAATTTATTTTAAATAAAAAACACTATTATTGTCTTCGAGATGTACTCGGAGAGTATCCGTATCCGATATGTGTCCACATTTGGTTTGTGTCAGCGACAAATTCAAATCAAAATATGTGGACATAGAAAGAGTGTCCAAGTCTAACACGGTATCTGAAGAATGTTCGAGAGTGTCGATATACTATACGTATTCGACACGAGACAGTACTCTGCTAAGATGATAGTGTCCATATTGCATAGATGAAAGTGGTTCCTGCACTTCCTTCTATTCTAGTACACACGTAATTTCTTTCGCTAGTGAGTATTCTGAAACTGAAATGTTATGCAAAAGAAAGAGAACTCTTAATTGTCATCAAACCAAGGTTCTAAAAATCTGCTGATACCAATAGATATCGGCCCTTTCGGATCGGTTTTAATTTGGACATACCGGATCCAAAATCCGTCCAAATTATCGGTATCGGTCGATGAAGCTTAGTATCGGCACACTGTTGAAGGTTTGGTATAGATCGATAGATATTTTTCTTGTATCGGCTGATATTTCAATTTCAGTAGATACATGCCAAAATAAACAGGCATATCAAGATCAAGGTTTGAAATTTCTCCATGTACTGACCAAAGATATCGGCTGGTACGAGCGAAATATTGGCCGATATCTACCAAAACTTTTTTAAACTTCATCAACTGATAACCAGGTATTTTTTTGCGGATTTCGGATCGGGTATGTCCAAACCTCAAACCTGATCTGAAACGGCCAATACTTCTCGGTATCGGACAATTTTTGTAACATTGAGCTGATATCTCCCATTTTCAATAATCAATCTGCTTTTTCTATTGGAATTGTGGTAGGACAACCAGCTAAACTTATTAAGAGTAGGAAATAATGTAGTTAGAAGAATTTGGTGGAAGAGAAAAATGGTAAAAAAAAAGACTTTATAATGATACTAAGCTTGTAAGAACACCCATGTTTATAGAATTCTTTGACCATTCTAGACACTTTTAATATGTATCATGACTTAAAGGATGTCATTATTCTTGACATAATATGAACTGTGGATGCATTTTATCCGTATATTTGCTTCCTTATCATGATCAATATTCCCTTTTTCAACTTCTGTCCTAATTTATTCTGAACCAAGTTATATAAATTTACAATTATTTTCTTCCATATGTGTTTCTGTGCAGGCATACAGAAGAACCCTCAAGAAAGAAGAGAACTCTCGAGTTGCTGAGATGTCGCGGCCAGGTTTGGCACAACATCAGTCGCATCCATCAAATGCTGCAGGAGGTTATGATCGAGAGAGGAGCATTCCGACTATAGACCTCGATGGTTATAGAATGGGCAGCTTCTGCAGCTTGATGCATCAATCTATACATGACACTAATGCTTCAGGAAGTTCTCAGGCAGGCATGAATCCTCCATTTATCTATCCGAACCACTCAAAGGCCATATCTTCACAATATAACACTCAGACACCAGCAAATGTTCCGATCGATCAGACCTCAAATGCTGCAGGAGGTTATCATCGAGAGAAGATCATTCCGATTATAGACCTCGATAGTCATGGAACCTACAGCTCCTTGATGCATGACACTAATGCTTCAGGAAGCTTTACTGATCTGCCTAGCTTTGGTAACAAGAATCATGACTCGGGGAAGAGAGTGGAGGGTTCATTTTATCATGATAATCAAATGAACCATTGTGTTGCTAGTCAAGATCATCTCATCCCCGCCCAATATGTAAATGATAGTGTCCTAACCGACACGGATACAAATCTTGGTCCTTCTGTTGGATCTGGTAGGGAAGAGGCCACAATGGACAGCGATAACAACTCTGGATTGACAACCAAGGCGTTACCCCTAGATCAAAGTTCTCATGTTACTAATGATCACAAGGTTGGCACTTCTCAGAGCATGGCGACCAATTTTTATGATGAGGATTGGGACGAATTTAGGGAAACTCTACAAAATCTGTGGTATTATTAGAAGAGGAAGATAAGTTCAAATTAGGAATTCTCTAAAGAGTGGTTTATAGCATAATTCTGCACTATAGTCGATACAACTCTATTTTGGTGGCTTCTTCTAAATATTAGTTATAGTATCATATTAAATAAGAAATTTGTAAAATTGCAATTAATTTTGAGAAGCCAACTACTGCAATACTGTGCGTAAGGATGTATGTTGGTTTTGTATAGTTCCTCAGTTTTTTGGTTGTGGAATAATTTTGCTTCTTTAAAGGTTTAAAATATAATTAGTAGAAAGACTTAATTTTTATTTCTCAAAGAGGGGGTCCATATATATAGGAGGCTAGTCTCCTCCTTACTTTCTATCCAATGTGGGACTAAATAAGTTTTCATAACTCAACACTCCTCAAGATGGGCGATAGATATCAATTATCCCCATCTTGTTACAAAAGATGTCAAACTCTCTAGAACTCAAACATTTAGTTAAACAATCAGCTAACTGCTCCGCTGATTTCACATAGCTTAAAGTCAAAAAAATTCTATTCAGTTGCTCCTTGATGAAGAACCGATCAATCTCCACATGTTTGGTGCGATCATGCTGTACTGGATTGTTTGCAATATCAATTGCTGGTTTGTTGTCATACCAAAGTTGTAGGGAGTCTCCTCTAAATAAACGCATCTCAGCCAACAAGCTCTTTACCCAAATCATCTCGCACATGCTTACTGCCATAGCCCTATACTCGGCCTTAGTTGTAGACTTAGCCACTACATCTTGCTTCTTTCTGTGCCAAGATACAAGATTGCCTCCAACAAAAATACAGTAACCTGTAGTGGACTTGCGACCGTCCATACAATCCGTCCAATCGGCATCACAGTAGCCTTCAACTCTCAGATGTCCAAAACTTCTGATCCATAACCCCTTTCCTGGACTTCTTTTAATATACCTGAGAATTCTACGAACTGCCTCCACATGCTGCTCTCTGGGATCATGCATATATCTACTTACCACACTCATGACATAAGTAAAATCAGGTCTCCTATGACATAGATATATAAGCCGCCCAACTAATCTTTGATATTGCTCCTTACTCACTGGATCACCACCCTCAGCACACAACTTGTGATTCTTCTTGATAGGAGTAGAAATAACCCGGCAACCCAGCATTCCTGTCTCTGTAAGAAGGTCCAGGGCATACTTTCGTTGAGAAAGCACTATACCCTTTTGTAACCTTGCAATTTAAATTTTGATGAATTACATCAACAGTCCCAGATCCTTATCTTCAAATTCCTCCCCAAGCATTTTCTTCAACCGTAGGATCTCCACAATATCGTCTCCAGTAATTACAATATCATCAACATAGACTACAAAAATAATGTCGAGTCTTTGAGTGCCTATAAAATACAGTATGATCTCCATTGCACTGTCTATACCCATACCACATACTGCAAACCTGAATCTATTAAATCATGCTCTCGGAGACTGCTTTAGCCCATAAAAAGACTTTAATTTGCATATCTTCCCCATTGCTTGTGAATTAGCAAAGCCTTGTGGAATCTCCATATACACCTCCTCCTGGAGGTCCCCATGCAAAAAGGCGTTCTTGACATCTAGCTGATATAGTTGCCAATTGAAGTTGGCAGCACATGACACCAACACTCGCAAAGTGCTCATCTTTGCTATTAGAGCAAATATCTCGTCATAGTCGATACCATAAGTTTGGCTATAGCCTTTAGCAACCAATATGGCCTTATATCTTTCAATATTGCCCTCTGGAGTATGCTTAACAGTATAAACCCATTTGCATCCAACAACAAGCTTTCCAGCTGGCAGTGGTACTAGCTCCCATGTGTCATTCTTCTTCAAGGCTTGAAGTTCCTCCTGCATGGCACTCAACCACCTAGGATCTTGCTTAGCTATGCCAGTAGTTAGGTACAAGCACTGAATCTAATGATGCAAGGAAGGACTTATATGCAGGTGGAGTGGATGCATATGAAATGTAATATACAATGTCAGTATCCCAACTGCCAAACTTAGCTGGAGGTTTTCCAGCATTGACTCTAGAAGTTCTATGAAGCAAGACTGGAGTATTAGAAGCATCAGAGGAGGAATTGTTACCAGGTAACTCAAGTGGAAGGACTGAAGAAGGTCTTGGAGAAGAGGGACTTGGGACGTCAATATTTGTGGGTACTGGCCTAGAAACAGAAGGAGGAAGCTCATACTGCTGCTGCTCATGTTGTTCCTGCTGCTCATGCTCTCTACATACTCTCTGCTCCCCTTGACTGTAGGCTCCCCCTGAGACACCATCACTCCTTGGTGACTCAAAAGGGCATTGAAATATACCAACCACGATGCCACTTTCATTCTGGCCCCTCTCTACTAGCATTAGTAGAGCCATTCTCGAATAAGAAACTTAACTCCGTCTTCTCCGAATAAAATGGTTCAAACTTCCGGAAGGTCACGTCCATACTAACAAATAGCCTTCTTTCAGTGGGACACCAACACTTATATCATTTCTGACTTGATAAGAATCCTATAAAGATATATTTAACTGCTTGTGGATCCAGCTTGCTCACCATCATTATGTGATCTCACACAAAATATCTGCAGCCAAATACTATGGATAGAACAATAAAATATTAGAGCCCAAGAGCATCTCACATGGTGTCTTCATCCCTAATACTCTTGACGGCATCATGTTAATTAGAAAAGATGTTGTCATAACAGCCTCACTCCACAAGAATTTTAGCACATTCATTGTCAGCATCAAATAACGTGTCACTTCTAGTAGATGCTAGTTCTTGCGTTCAGCCACCCCATTCTGAGCAGGAGTGTCTGGGTAAGTGGTTTGATAAAGAATTTCCGGACTAGAGATAAAATTAGCATACTCATTATTGGTGTACTCGGACCCATTATCTCTTCAAAGAATCTTCACATTTACGATCCAAAATGGGTCTTCACATACGCCGAGAAGTCTCAAAAACATTTGTACACCTCAGATTTCTGCTTCACCGTGTAGATCCAGGTCATATATGAGTAACAATCAATGAAGGTAACAAACCATCTGAATCCACTGATGGAAGTAGTAGGATACGGTTCCTAAACATCGGAATGAACAAGTGCAAATGACTCAAGACTTCTAAGACCAACCATTTTATAAGTAGAACGTATATGCTTCCCAAGTTCACAAGCATTACAAAATAACCTTTTTGTCTACTTTATGCATTATCTCAGGTTCTAACTTATTCAAACAATCAAAAGATAAATGTCTCAATCTATAGTGTTGAAGCATTGCTTCTGTCTCTGGCCCTCCACTAATAGTAATAGCAAGCAATGCAGCCTCCATGTCTATGTACCAAAGGCCATCACACCTGATGCCAGTCCCAAGTCTCTTCCCCGTGGCCTTTTCCTGGAAAGAACACATATCCCGATCAAAAAGAAAAGTATAATTCAATTGATCAATGAAAGAGCTAATAGAAAGTAAGTTGACCGGAAATGAAAGAACATGCAAGATAGATGACTGGATAACATATGAAGTATAATAGACCATGCCAATATCCCTGATGGGTTGGGATGTCCCATCAGCAGTTTGAACTATCTCGGGATGCATATATTTGCTCGAATAATATAATACAAACTTACTAGATGTACTTGTGATATGCCTAGATGCACCTGAGTCTATGATCCAATCAGTATGAGATTTAGTGGATGCAAGTGCCTGAACTGGGATACTATTGCCCATATGAGCAGCGTAACCAGTAAAGTTACCAAGTTAGGTAGTGATAGACAGATCCTGAGTGCCCTGTCCCTTGCCCTTAGAACTCTTAACCTGAAGCTTGAATTGACATAGTTCCTCCAATTTTGTCATCTCGCCTCCAGTCATCTTAGTAGTGTTCTCCTCTGGCACAACTAGGTGAGCAACTCCCAGGCCTCTGTCACGCCCCAGTCCCAAAATATCGAGGGACTAGACACGTGGCATTGGCCAGCAGTACACACCGATGGACAAACCAATTTAATGGATCCATCGAGAATACTTAAGTTGTAATATAGGTCTACAATAATAAGTCAAAAACTAATCTCATCCACACACAGAATAGTAAGAACATCAGCAAATAAAGAAAGTACATCAAAGTCCAGTCTCAGCAGAGTATGTCGGGGAACAACCCGATAAGAGTCTAAAACACTGGTTCATCAGACCAGAACAAAAGAGTCCAAAATAAAGTATCTGAAGAGTACAAATGTCATAAGCTCAAGTAAAGTCTTCAGCCATCACCTCTGCTTCTATGTTAGGTTCTCCTTCAGCAACAGCTCCTGGTACAGCTTCAGCTCCTGTCCCGTAAACCTCGGGATAATGCTCTTCTGCTAAACCTGGGGACATCATCCATTCCAGGTCCTCAGGGGACATAGCAAGGTACAAATAATACAAGCCAAAAATAGATGCAGTGAAATAGAAAATAAAATAAATAGGGTAACTACATAACCATCTATGTGAAAATGCAACTGAGAGCAACACTAGTACTCAGGCTGAGACTGCTACAAGCTCTGTGTCGGGAAGCCGGTAGCAGCAATATCTAGTAGTGGTCTAGCTCTGCTCGAGAGTCTACAACCTCACAATAGTAGTATATATATATATAACAGCCTGTAGCCTGTGTGCCTCTCCCCACCCAATGTAACCACACGTCGCATGTCCATGTCACGTGAGATCAGAGCTAATGCAACAGTCATAATTTAAGAGTATAATAAATATGTCCATCCTGTATCCTATACAGAATCACCTTGAATATCTCAGGAAGATTCTGTCAATGTATGGTGTCAAGTGTCCTAGGTTATAGTGTACTTGATAAACAAGCACGAGAATATAAAGGGTCTCGAATGTCTAACACTAAATGACGTACACAACTCCGCGTACGGGGTTGGCACCCGACTGTAATCGGACGCTAAGTATGTCATACGGTCCTAGGTTATATCATGCACACTAGTCACAGAAAATAGAGCAAGAGAACAAAATAAACTAATAAACTGCAATTTATGGCAAGGTACACTTGCCTGGGATTGGAATTCCAGTAGCGGTCCTTGTAACAGTGGGTTCAGCAATAACTCCTCCAAAATCTAAAATAAACATTACCAACAGTCTCAGAACATAAGAAATAGTTAGAAACGCCTGTCCTTAAGTCCAGTTTGGACACAAGGTCAAAAACGACATTTCTGGGCCATAGCGGGTCCATATGTGGGCCGCTTTGCACCAAAAACTGAGTCAGGGTCAAAGGTCTCCAAATCAGTCCAACTTAGTGCCAACAAGTCAGGAACATTGATACGAACCCAACGGAACTTCCAGAATTGGATTCCGATGAGCCGTTCTCAAAATCGCCCGTCAGGTGGAGCCTGTGGGGCCCACGACACGCGATTTTCCAACGTTCCCAGAATCGAACCAAACTTGACCCACAGGACCATCGTATTTCTACGAGTCCGATGGCGCAAGTTTCATCTCAATCCGATGTGTATACACTAAGTTACAGCAAATTACAGAGAAGTCGGATACGGGACGTTGTCTGCGGATACGCGTTGATTCCGGTGTGCACGCACACCCGAATCAGCTTTTGCAAAATCTCGCACGTCCGTATCTATGACGCGCACGTATCTGTGAAGACCGCACGCGACCAAGTCGTCCCGTTTGGCGAGGCGTATTTGATTCCGGGGTGAAACAGGGCTAAGTTTTTCCTGTTTTTGGATCGCGGTTCGCGATCACCACAGGTCGCGATGCCCCGAGCGGTTTGTCCGGGCACCGAGGGGGTCATACAGGCTATGCGAAGAAATTTATAGAATATGAAACAGAGCTACGAGTCAAAAGTTATGGATACCTGAACTGGGTTCAATAAGTCCGATTAGCGCGTGTCAAACTCGAGTCTCCGTGTCCTGGATCCGTGTCCAAGCTGTGTCCGAGCTAGGGCAGAGTTTCTGCGACACTGGAAGTAGGGTTCAGTCCAGCGGTGGTCGGGAAAGGCTCGGGGAGGTCCTGGGCGGCCGGCTGGTGAGGTCGGGAGGCTGGGGCGAGGCGGGGAGGTGCCGGAGTCGGGGGTTCCGTTCCTGGGAGGCGGTTGTGGTTCAGGTTTCGAGCCATCGGTCGGAGAAGAAAGGAAAGGCGTCGGGTTCTGGGGAGTCCGGCGTGGTCGAGGGCGGCCACGAGTCAGTGCTGGAGAGCAGTGGACGGCGCCGGTGGTTCGGTTTGCTCAATTAGGTGGAGGTGGCCGGAGTTTGAGGGATCAGCCGCTGTGGTTGGGGAAGAATGGAGTTATATAGAGGAGAAAGGAGGAGGACGGACGGCGGTTCAGCCGGAATAGGAAGAGGGAGAGGCGGGGGTTTCCATGGGAGAGGAAGCGGACAGTCTCCGGCGGCCACGGCGGCGGAAACGGCCGCCGGAGGGGAAGCGTCGGGCTGTTTGGGATTCATGGGTTAGGTTTAGGTCCGGGTCGGGTCGGGTACTGGCGGGTCGGGTCTGACCCGGATCCTACCCGCTAAGGGTTGGGCCGGTTCGGTTTGATCAGACCGGCCGGTCCGGTCCGGTCCGGTTCAGTCTCAGGGTTGGGTTGGTTTTATTAATTAATTTGATTTAATTAATCAGTTAAATTTTATAATAGTTTTTAATGCTTTAAAAATTCATCCGGGATCCAATAAATTCCCGAAAAAATATCCCATGCTCGATTTTTAATTTTATACTAGAAAATATAATTTTTATCACATTTTAATATTATTTAATATCTTTTAAAAATTCATTTTAATCAGTCTACCTTAGTTTAGAATTACAGAAAATGCTAATTAAATTCCATAAAATTAAATTTAAAAATTCTTAAAATTTTCAGGTGATTACAATCTACCCCCCTTAAGAAAATTGCGTCCTCGCAATTTAAAGATTAAACTACTAGTAGAACAGAACTACAGGAATTAAAATTTACTTAAGATATACCTGCATCCTCGAATAAGTAGGGGTATTTCTGACGCATGATATCTTCCCTCTCCCAAGTAGATTCACCAGGTGAGTGTTGCTTCCATGCCACACGAACCAGTTTAATTGTATGCCCTCTCAGTGTCTTCTCACTGGTTCCAAGTATACCCATTGGTTGTTCTTCATATCTCAGGCTTGGGCCTACGGCGATCTCAGAATGATCCACTATGTGACTTGGGTCAGTCACATACCTTCTCAACTGTGAGACATGGAATACATCATGCACTCCCTCTAAAGATGGAGGTAATGCAAGACGATACGCCACCTCACCAATGCGCTCCAGAATATCAAAGGGCCCAATGTACCTTGGACTCAACTTGCCTCTGCTCCCAAAGCGAATGGTTCCTCGAGTAGGTAAAATCCTCAGGAATACATGTTCTCCTTCTTTGAACTCCAGTGGACGTCGGTGTGTATCAGCCCAATGCTTCTGCCTGTCCTGAGCAGCCCGAAGATGATTCTGGATTTGTTTAACCTTCTCCACAGTTTGCATCACCAACTCTGGTCCCAAGATTTGACGCTCTCCGACGTCACTCCAGCATATTGGCGATCTGCACTTCCTACCGTATAATGCCTCGAAAGGTGCCATCTTGATGCTTGCCTGATAACTGTTGTTATATGAGAACTCTACCAAATGCAGATGATCTTCCCAAGACCCTCCAAAGTCTAGCATGCAGGATCGCAGCATATCCTCCAAAATCTGGATTGTACGTTCTGATTGACCATCTGTTTGGGGATGATAGGTAGTGCTGAATTTTAGTCTGGTGCCAAGACTCTCTTGCATACTTCGCCAGAAATGTGAAGTGAATCTCGAATCTCGATCTGATACAATACTAACCGGCACTCCATGCAATCTTACTATTTGTCGCATATAGATGTCGGTTAGTATCTCCGTGGACTGTCCAACTCTAAATGGCAAGAAGTGCGCAGACTTAGTTAGTCGATCCACGATAACCCATACCGCATCTTTTCCACTGGGGCTCCTTGGGAATCCTGTGACGAAGTCCATGGTGATATGTTCCCATTTCTATTCTGGTATGGGAAGCGGCTGCAACATTCCTGCAGTCCTCTGATGCTCGGCTTTCACTTGTTGGCAGACTAAGCATTTCGCTACAAATCTGGCAATTTCTCTCTTCATTCCATGCCACCAATAATACTGCCTTAGATCTCGATACATCTTTGTTTCTCCTGGATGAACTGAGTATATGGAGCTATGGGCTTCAGTCATTAGCTCTTGTCTCAGTTCTCCATTTGGAACATATAGACGATCCCCGCACCTTAATGTACCATCATCATGTATGCGAAGTACCGTCTGCAAGCCTGCTTCGGTCTTCTCTTTGAGTCTTCGAAACCTTGCATCAGTAGGCAGAGCTTCCTTAATCCTTTCCACGAGCGATGACTTCACTTCCAGATTAGCCAGCAAGCCACTATGCCTTGGTAGAATAACCTCTATCTGAAGCTCCTGTAGATCTTTCAATAGCTCAGGCTGCACCGTCAAGTAATAAGCTGTAGGCTTTCTGCTGAGTGCGTCTGCTACTACATTTGCCTTCCCTGGGTGGTACTGCAGATCTATATCAAAGTCCACCATCAACTCCAGCCAGCGTCTTTGCCTCATGTTAAGCTCCTTCTGGGTATATACATACCTTAGACTTTTGTGATCAGTAAAGATCTCCACCTTCTCACCATAAAGATAATGCCTTCAAATTTTCAGTGCAAATATTACAGCAGCTAGCTCCAGATCATGCGTTGGGTAGTTCTTCTCATGGACCTTCAACTGTCTCGATGCATAAGCAATAACTTTGCCGTGTTGCATCAAAACACATCCTAGGCCACTACCTGACGCATCGCTATAAACAACAAAACCGCCTGACCCTGAAGGAAGAGTCAAGACTGGTGCTGTTGTTAGACGCCTCTTCAATTCTTCATAGGCCATCTGACATTCTTCTGTCCATGCAAAGTCCTGATCTTTCCGTGTCAACTTTGTCATTGGCTCTGCAATCCTTGAGAAATTTTCTACGAACCTTCTGTAATATCCAGCAAGTCCTAGAAAACTCCTCACCTCAGCAACTGATGTCGGTGTAGGCCAAATCTCAATAGCAGCAACCTTCTCTGGATCAACTGACAGTCTTTCTCCTGAGATAATATGCCCCAAGAATGGCACCTTATCCATGCAAAACTCACATTTACTGAGCTTAGCATAAAGCTTCTCCTGCCTCAACGTTTCTAGCACGATTCTGAGATGCTCCTCGTGCTCTTCGTGGCTTTTGGAATATACCAGAATGTCATCGATAAATACCACCACGAATTTATCTAAGTATTGATGGAAGACTCTGTTCATCAAGCTCATGAACACAGCAGGTGCGTTGGTTAAACCAAACGGCATTACTAAGAACTCATAGTGTCCATACTTGGTTCTAAAGGCTGTCTTCGGGATATCTTCCTTCCTCACCCTAATCTGGTGATAACCGGATCTAAGGTCAATCTTCGAAAATACCCTAGCTCTACTCAATTGATCAAATAAGTCATCAATGCGGGGCAAGGGATACCGGTTCTTAATAGTCACAGCATTTAACGCCCTGTAATCAATGCTCAGGCGAACTGTTCCATCCTTCTTCGGTACAAAAAGTATAGGTGCTCCCCAAGGTGAAATACTGGGCCGGATGAAATCTTTCTCCAGAAGTTCATCAACTTGCTTCTTTAACTCAACTAACTCCTTAGGTGCTAGTCAATAAACCGATGAAGTGATAGGTTCAGTACCTGGAGTTAAGTCTATGGTGAATTCTATTTCCCGATCAGATGGTAGACCTGGAAGATCATCGGGAAATACATCCACAAACTCTGATATAACTCTTGGGTAACTTGACTCCCCTTCTACAGTCAATACCCTAAGAGTTGGCTGCACACCTTGTTCTACAGCTCCTCGAAGAAATTCAAACTCTAAGTGTCCAGGTGGTCTGAATATAACTTTTCCAAGCCGACAATCAAGAGTAGCATGATACTGACTTAACCAGTCCATACCAAGTACCACATCATAGTCAGGCATAGAAAAGATCAAAAATTGGGCTCACATCTCTCTTCCACAGACTACTACTGAACATGATCTACAGATATCACTAACAGGTATGATTCCACCTTCCGTAAGAATTCTCTTAGTCTTCAGAAGGGGTGCAGTAGCTACTCTATGGGTGGCCACGAAGCTAGCAGCTATAAATGAGTGCGATGCCCCAGAATCAAATAAAGCTACAGCAGGTAATGAAGCTACTAAAATGGTACCTGCTATAACTTCTCCAGCAATAGCTTCTTCCTGAACAGCCAATGCAAAAGCCTGACCTCGTCCCTGAGCTGGACCCCTCTGATGACGAGCCTGCTGGAATAATGCTGCTTGAGGTGGTAATGGTGGTCTCGGCTGATATCCTCCTGGAGCTGGTGGTCTGACTCCTCCAACTCCCGTCTGCTGTGCTCCCACTGCTGGATAATCTGGCCTTGGTGCAGGTAGAGCTGGTCGTGGTGCTTCCTCTCGGCGTGCTGTGTAGTCCCTGGATAGATGCTGGTTGGAGCCGCAAACCAGGCACAGTCCCAATTTGCGTCTGCACTCCTTTTCAATGTGACCCAACTTGCCGCAGAAATGACAAGTAGGTAGAGTTCTTGGTGCTGCTCTCTGCGGTAGATTCCTCTGGAGTCGCTTTGCAGAATCCCCTTGTGCTGCCTTGGATGGTGCTGAGGAAAATGGTCGCTTCAGGCTTGACTCCCTCCTGGTGACGCGCTCCATGCGTCATGCTGCAGCAAGGACGTCGTTGTACGATATAGGGGCAACAGACCCAATCAACCTCTGAAGCTCGAACCTGAGTCCATCAAAGAATTTCTCCGCCTTCTCTTCTTCGGTAGGAATTAGAGAAGGGGCGAAACGACTCAGGCGAATGAATTCAGCATTATACTCCTCCACCGTCATGTTGCCCTGGATGAGGCAGTTGAACTTATCTCGGAGTTCTGATCTAGCAACGGCTGGGATATACATCTCTTGGAAGAGTCTGGAGAACTCCTCCCAAGTAACTCGGTCATGTCCGAGCCTCCTCTCTTCAGCTAGCCACCAGTGGTGCGCGTTGTCCGTCAGTTGCATTCGGACAGCAGTCATCCATCTCTCCCGCGGAAGTTCAGCTGCTTCCAACTGATGTTGTGTATTTGTGAGCCACTCATGCACTTTAGTTGGTCCTTCCTTGCTCGAGAAGGTACGGGGCTTGAGTTGACAGAAATCAGTGATAGATCCCGTAGCTGGTCGCCTAGCTTGCGGGTTTGCCTGCTCCAATGCATTTACTAGGCTGTTTCTCAGGTTCTCTGCCTCTTGACGCTGCGCCTCCTGTTGAACTTGTTGTTGAGCTTGCATCATGGCAAAGAACATCTGGAACATTTGCTGCCCGTCCATTGCTTGCCCTGGTGGGAAGGCAGGCATCTGTGGATTGAACTGCGGCGGTGGTGGGATATCATCGCGCCTGAACCTTGAGTTATGCTGCTCATCGTGTCCACTTTGAGAGGATTGACCCCTGTTCTCTGGTGTAACTCCATCTCCATAGGTAACCACAGCGTCTTGTGGTGTAAAAGGAACTTCTTCTCCATTTCTCGGATCCATCTTTCTGCATCCAAAATGAACTTTATGAGAACGTTTAGTAGAATCAAGCAGGATGCATAATCAAGTACATAATTCGAATGCGATATAGAGTTTCAAAAATGTTTCAACAAATGGATGAGATCCTAAGCCTATCCTATCCTTTACAGGTTTGTTTGGCCCCTAAGTTGAGACCAAACAAATTGTCGTAGACCTGCATGGGCCACCACAAAAACCATGTCACGCCCCAGTCCCAAAATATCGAGGGACTAGACACGTGGCATTGGCCAGCAGTACACACCGATGGACAAACCAATTTAATGGATCCATCGGGAATACTTAAGCTGTAATATAGGTCTACAATAATAAGTCAAAAACTAATCTCATCCACACACAGAATAGTAAGAACATCAGCAAATAAAGAAAGTACATCAAAGTCCAGTCTCAGCAGAGTATGTCGGGGAACAACCCGATAAGAGTCTAAAACACTGGTTCATCAGACCAGAACAAAAGAGTCCAAAATAAAGTATCTGAAGAGTACAAATGTCATAAGCTCAAGTAAAGTCTTCAGCCATCACCTCTGCTTCTATGTTAGGTTCTCCTTCAGCAACAGCTCCTGGTACAGCTTCATCTCCTGTCCCGTAAACCTCGGGATAATGCTCTTCTGCTAAACCTGGGGACATCATCCATTCCAGGTCCTCAGGGGACATAGCAAGGTACAAATAATACAAGCCAAAAATAGATGCAGTAAAATAGAAAATAAAATAAACAGGGTAACTACATAACCATCTATGTGAAAATGCAACTGAGAGCAACACTAGTACTCAGGCTGAGACTGCTACAAGCTCTGTGTCGGGGAGCCGGTAGCAGCAATATCTAGTAGTGGTCTAGCTCTGCTCGAGAGTCTACAACCTCACAATACTAGTATATATATATATAACAGCCTGTAGCCTGTGTGCCTCTCCCCACCCAATGTAACCACACGTCGCATGTCCATGTCACGTGAGATCAGAGCTAATGCAAGAGTCATAATCTAAGAGTATAATAACTATGTCCATCCTGTATCCTATACAGAATCACCTTGAATATCTCAGGAAGATTCTGTCAATGTATGGTGTCAAGTGTCCTAGGTTATAGTGTACTTGATAAACAAGCACGAGAATATAAAGGGTCTCGAATGTCTAACACTAAATGACGTACACAACTCCGCGTACGGGGTTGGCACCCGACTGTAATCGGACGCTAAGTATGTCATACGGTCCTAGGTTATATCATGCACACTAGTCACAGAAAATAGAGCAAGAGAACAAAATAAACTAATAAACTGCAATTTATGGCAAGGTACACTTGCCTGGGATTGGAATTCCAGTAGCGGTCCTTGTAACAGTGGGTTCAGCAATAACTCCTCCAAAAGCTGAAATGAACATTACCAACAGTCTCAGAACATAAGAAATAGTTAGAAACGCCTGTCCTTATGTCCAGTTTGGACACAAGGTCAAAAACGACATTTCTGGGCCATAGCGGGTCCATATGTGGGCCGCTTTGCACCGAAAACTGAGTCAGGGTCAAAGGTCTCCAAATCAGTCCAACTTAGTTCCAACAAGTCAGGAACATTGATACGAACCCAACGAAACTTCCAGAATTGGATTTCGATGAGCCGTTCTCAAAATCGCCCGTCAGGTGGAGCCTGTGGGGCCCACGATACGCAATTTTCCAACGTTCCCAGAATTGAACCAAACTTGACCCACAGGACCATCGTATTGCTACGAGTCCGATGGCGCAAGTTTTGTCTCAATCCGATGTGTATACACTAAGTTACAGCGAATTACAGAGAAGTCGGATACGGGGCGTTGTCCGCGGATACGCGTTTGTTTCGGTGTGCACGCACACCCGAATCAGCTTCTGCGAAATCCCGCACGTCCGTATCTACGACGCGCACGTATCTGTGAAGACCGCACGCGACCAAGTCGTCCCGTTTGGCGAGACGTACTTGATTCCAGGGTGAAACAGGGCTAAGTTTTTCCTGTTTTTGGATCGCGGTTCGCGATCACTACAGGTCGCGATGCCCCGAGCGGTTTGTCCGGGCACCGAGGGGATCATACAGGCTATGCGAAGAAATTTACGGAATATAAAACAGAGCTACGAGTCAAAAGTTATGGATACCTGAACTGGGTTCAATAAGTCCGATTAGTGCGTGTCAAACTCGAGTCTCCGTGTCCTGGATCCGTGTCCAAGCTGTGTCCGAGCTAGGGCAGAGTTTCTGCGACACTGGAAGTAGGGTTCAGTCCAGCGGTGGTCGGGAAAGGCTCGGGGAGGTCCTGGGCGGCCGGCTGGTGAGGTCTGGAGGCTGGGGCGAGGCGGGGAGGTGCCGGAGTCGGGGGTTCCGTTCTTGGGAGGCGGTTGCGGTTCAGGTTTCGAGCCGTCGGCCGGAGAAGAAAGGAAAGGCGTCGGGTTCTGGGGAGTCCGGCGTGGTCGAGGGCGGCCACGAGTCAGTGCTGGAGAGCAGTGGACGGCGCCGGTGGTTTGGTTTGCTCAATTAGGTGGAGGTGGCCGGAGTTTGAGGGATCAGCCGCTGTGGTTGGGGAAGAATGGAGTTATATAGAGGAGAAAGGAGGAGGACGGACGGCGGTTCAGCCGAAATAGGAAGAGGGAGAGGCGGGGGTTTCCATGGGAGAGGAAGCGGACAGTCTCCGGCGGCCACGGCGGCGGAAACGGCCGCCGGAGGGGAAGCGTCGGGCTGTTTGGGATTCAGGGGTTAGGTTTAGGTCCGGGTCGAGTCGGGTACTGGCGGGTCGGGTCTGACCCGGATCCGACCCGCTAAGGGTTGGGCCGGTTCGGTTTGATCAGACCGGCCGGTCCGGTCCGGTTCAGTCTCAGGGTTGGGGTGGTTTTATTAATTAATTTGATTTAATTAATCAGTTAAATTTTATAATAGTTTTTAATGCTTTAAAAATTCATCCGGTATCCAATAAATTCCCGGAAAAATATCCCATGCTCGATTTTTAATTTTACACTAGAAAATATAATTTTTATCACATTTTAATATTATTTAATATCTTTTAAAAATTTATTTTAATCAGTCTACCTTAGTTTAGAATTACAGAAAATGCTAATTAAATTCCATAAAATTAAATTTAAAAATTCTTAAAATTTTCAGGTGATTACAGCCTCCATGTCCTATTTCTCCTTGATATGTACGTCCACCTCTCTGTCCTCTGCCTCCTAGGCCACAACCAAACTTGCGGGATTGAGTGAAGTTGTAACTGAGGTGCCATTTCTTCCTGCAATTGTAGCACTCCCTGTCATCGTTGATGGTAGTACTAGGAATCACCAATACCGAGCGGACAGCTGGTGAGGTATCGCCTTTCATCACTTTCTGTCAGATCTCCTCTTGCTCCATCAATGCAACAGTCTCATCCAGAGATGGAAAAGATGGCAGATGACATATTGCTTCCCTCCTAGTCTCAAACTGTGGGTTCAGACCCTTGAGAAAATGATCCATACGACTACGCTCAAGGTACTGTTTTCCAAAGAGAATATCTGACGAATTTTGCAATGATAGTGGATCATAGTGATCCAAGTCCGCCTATAAGCGACATAGCTCCGCTGCATACTAGAGTATTGTATTCTCCCCCTGTGTGGTAGCATCAATATTTTTCTCAACTTCCATCATCATCATGACACTCCCAGCTTCAGAGTACATTACAACCAATGTCGTGCAGACATCAGTTGCACTGCAGATTTACTCCACCATCCTAACTATAGATGGAGTCACAGAAGTCAGCAGCGAAGAAACCACTAAAAAATTAAGATGACTCCATGTGCTCCACTCAGCACTCGTCTTATCCTTTGGCTCAGTGCACTATCCTTTCACATATTTTTTAATCCTCTTGGTCTTAAGGTTCAACAGCCCCCTCCTAGACCAACTTAGGTAGTTTCTCATCCCCTTAAGTTTGATGTCATTGGATAGCAACTCTATCTTCTTTATCACTTGCGACGATTCTGGTGTAGGCACAACTGTCCTACTAGATGAGGTCTCCTCTAATTTTCCTGAATTACCCTGTCCACCCGCTCTAGTATCTCTTTCAAATCCTGACTAGTCACAGGTGTTCCCATCTCCACAGTTGCACATAAGAACGAGGTCAAATGTAACTCAAACATGTGTCATACGCCAACATACGATCATGACTTTCACCATCTATCTGTACATCCCCAAACTCATGCTACATGAGAAATGTACGATGGATAGAACTTGTCGGAACTAGGACTAAAAATAGAGATTTGTGTAAAACTTTCCAGGAAGTATGCTCACTAATCTCAGAATCCACATTGAGATCGAAATCAGAGGATCACACAAGAGTTCATTTCTGATTATCCATGATCCAACGACAGGTTTGACGACACCCGCAGGTAAACCCGCAGGAAACGTCGACGACACCCGAGGATGGGGGGAGGTGTGGGGCTTCCATGCAGAGAGGAAGGCGGGGGAGGGGGGCTTCCAACCCGGTAGAGGAAGGCGGGGGGGGGTCAAGAGGAAAGGAAATTCTCCTTGTTTTTTTTAATTTTTTTTGGAAAAGGGATTCAGAGCTTTGGCTCTGATACAATGTAGAAAGACTTAATTTTTATTTCACAAAGAGGGGATCCATATATATAGGAGGAGGCTAGTCTCCTCCTTACTTTCTATCCAATATGGGACTAAATAAGTTCCCATGACTCAACATAATTCATGTTTGTAGTAGCTAGTTTTACGTTCTACTTCTACTGATGATATTGAGTTAATATTAGACCCAAAAAAATTCTCACAGAACTATAGACTTATGACGGGAATTGAGGGTTAAATATGGATGCACACAATGCCCATCTTATGAAGTAAAATATAAAATCGTGCAACAATATTTTATTTTATTTTATTTTTAGAATCCACTTTTAAGCGCAAGACGAAATTTAAACATGTGTTGCTTTGATACGTTGAAAAGTCTTCCAAAAAAAATATACTCACATATAGTGCTTTTTAACATATTAATGATGACCCAATTATCTAGTATCTAATATCCACGGTCTTGTCAGTTGCTATTCGATATTTTGCTAACAGATATCGAAATTGAATAAGCTATTATTTATGCATTTGTCCTTTTCTAGAAAGACAAGCTGGTATAAAACATTAAACCACTTTGCACTTAAATATTATCAACTCTGGTCTATGTTCACTTTGCTATCATCACCTTTTTTTTTGTCATATTGATACAACCTTAACCTTATAAGATAGGTCGATTATTTTGGTAGAGTTCAATGTGACTTAGGTAGAAATAGAACCTATTTTGTACGAATATCGATACGATTATAGAGTCACTAATGTCATGGCACACACGATGCGTGTGCAACACGTTTTAAAAAAAATTGATAACATTTTATGTAGCAAAGATAATATACAATCAAACTTATTTAAAAAATATTATTTTTTGATAGGATATTTTTAATGTTAGAAATGTTGAAACCATCTTATTCAACAAAGAAAATATCCAGCCAAACTTACTGAACAGAAATATTAATTTTCAAATAGAAAATCATACAGCTGACAAAATTAATAATTTGAAGAATTAAGCTTTACAACTCATACAAAATATTATTGAAAAATCCATAACTCATACAAAAGTATTAGAATGAGGTTTTGCTTTTTTTAATTGTCAGTGTCATTTTGAAGGAAAGGATTACATAGATGTTACAGTAAAATATTTGAGTATTTTAAATTTTACAAACTAAGATATAATTACATATGGATATGTATAAAACTTGAAGGTTCAAAACTTTAACCATGTGACTTTGATTTGTCAAGGGAAGCAAAGTGATTCTATCATAGTGGAGGATGACATTTGGATATTTTTATATGGATTACCAACCGTTCACGTACGAATTTGTAGGGATTAATGATTGTATGCATGAAACCATCTAAAAAGATGTCTCACCTGCAGGCGGATCGTCGGGATGACGACCTCCTCCACATAGTTGTGAAGGGGGAGATTTGTTAGAGTTGGTGAGGTTCCCAACATATATAATAAATACCCCGGAGTAGGATTGGGTATTTCTACATATAATAGAAATATC